>OMKZ01042714.1:0-10403 GCA_900302535.1 Neoniphon sammara
AACTGCTGCAAAAACCCAGAATCCCTTTTCACCACAATAAACAAACTCCTCAGTTCCATTAACAAAACCTCACAATCATTCAGAGGTGAAAAATAAATTTTTTGAAAAACTGTTAAAAAATATAAATATGTCGCCAGCGTGTCTCTTTTTAAGATGAATTCACATTTCCGGGTCAGCGATTGTTCTGTGTGTAATGACCTGCTCAGTTTGGAGGACAGTCAGTCAGCACAGTGACAACAAACTTTGCACTACAATAAAATTTGTTTCCATCTCTGTGTTGGTTGCCTGTACTTTGTTTTCCTTAAACAAAAAGAGTGTATTCAGTGTGTCATGACTACATTTAAAGGCACACAGTGGTGCCACGATGACCAAATGTGAGTAAATCAACAGTCAGTCAGGGAGTTTACATGATGCTGTAGACTGAGAGCTGCCCATTATAGTCCTGAGTGAAGGAGCCCATCATTTCCAGAGAAAATGGAAAATGGTTTTCTTAAAAACACACACACACACACACACACACACACACACACACACACTTGTTTCTTGTCCCATCACAATCAGATTTAACCTGTAGTAGTTCAATGACTTCTCAGAGACAACATTATTAGTTTAGTATGGATATTTATTTAGCAAAATATTACAAAACAGGTTGAGCAGGAAATGAAGGGTGACCTGTGACGGCCCTGCAGGAGATACTCAAAGCCCGTCCAGCTATTGTCCTGCTCATTTTCATGCCCCAATAATTGGCCCTCTGCCTTGTGTCTAATATTTTCCCAAACTCTCAAAATGTTTCCCAGGCTATCAGGACACTGCAAGGGATGCCTGGAGAGATCCGAACTTCGGCCACCACAAACCAAAACAACAACAGCCAGGCGTTGGCTCTGCAGCCCCGAGCCTTTCTGCAAATAAAAAACCTCACGCTTCAGGTGCAGGAGAAGAGACGGCGCAGCCAGCTGGTTCCAGGCAGCCGCACGTTTTTGGGTGACGGATGCAGAAACTGAAGATGTTTTCCGCTGCATGAACTTGGTCATAGTCAACCGGTCTGCTGTGTATTAAAGCAAAGAAGTCTGTGTACTTCTGCAGGAGCCCGAGGCCGGCTGCACAAGATTTAATCTAGGTATCCACATTGGATGATGCATGCAAAATAGTGCCACGCTTAGAAAATGTGCACCACATCCCTCCAATTAGATGGAACAACACACTGGTCATGCTGCCTTCAGGGGGCTGTAGGAATTTAATCCACCAAGAGAAGGCTGTCCTTACAGACCTGGGCCCTCATTTATCGTGTGGAAAAACTGTCAATAATTCATTATGAATTCTGATGATCACTAATAATAGGGCTACTTGTTCAAAATTATAATAGTTATATAAAGGTTAATACAAAATTGTCTGCAACTACACAGTGCACAGTGAGAGCAAGCAGTGCTGATCAGTTTAAAGATCTGTCATTTTATTGAAATAACTGCTGCATGTGCAACAGTCAAACACACACTCCTGTTTTTTGTTTCAGTTTCTGGAAAGAGAAGTTTCTGCAGGACATCAGTAATGTAAAGAACAGCTGAACAAATGTTAAATGCAGTTAAAAATTCAAAACTGAAGATGAAATATTCAAGTTGAGATGATTCAAATTTCAGAAGCAAATCCCGAGATCTGCACTCAAAAAGTGGAAAGAAATTTCCCATCTCTGCATATTTAACATATCGTGAGCTGTTCAGTGGATGCTTTACCCAAGGGTGCCATGGATTTTACCAGGATGCCTTTTGGGGCGGTAATGTATGGCACTAAGGGCGCCGTAACCTTGACATGACTTGTGTCTGAGCAGAGGGAACGGCACCCCGGTGTCCCGCTCTGCACAGAGAGCTGGAGAATTGTGCTAATTTGAAATTCATAAATAACATTAAAAACTCTGTGAAATATGCAAAACATACCACTTACAACATAACTCATGCATGCGTGTAAAAATATTCTGCACACACACGTGCACACACACACACACACACACACACACAAGGTTTGAAGAATGTAAGCATCTTGATTAAAACAACACATTGCATGTCACTCAGTGGCTTTATTGCCCCTCTGCATGGAGCAAAAAGCAGCCTGCTGCTGAAAACACAGCAAGTGAATGAAAAAGAGAAAGAGAAATTTTCAGCGTTTTAAGAGAATGACAGGCTGGGTGAAAGACAGACCATAAGCCTGCTAAATTTTGTCTTTGTATCCATCCATGACTTTCTAAGAAGATTTACTGCAGCTTTGATCTTTTACAGCTGCTTTGCATGCTAAAGCTTTCCAAAGTTTTGTGCTACGACACTTGAGTTTTAAAAAGAAAAAAGTCTAATATTAGAACACTAAGGCTTGTTAGAGGTAAAATGTGGCAGATGTTCCTACAGAGAGTCTCCCATGTAGAGATTTCCCCAGTCTGGTTCTGTTTGGCTATCAGACCACTGGGTTAATCAGCCTGCTCAGAAAAACACCAGCACAGCAGTCCAAAATAAGCTTAACATTTCAAAGTTTGAAAGAATAAACAGTAATACAGATTTTCAGAAGCAAGCACAGTAATTAAAGTCATTCCCTTTGGATTTCCAGGACTACATCTTATCAAACATGAGCCTCTGTGGAAGATAAGGGCCTAATGTCTGTCTATATGAAGAGTCTGAATCCTAAAGCCTGCCTGTTAGAGGACCTGTAGCCTACAGTCTAACAAGCATCTATTTTGGGGGTGTAGGGTTTAATGTGTGTCTATCTGCGGGTCCACAACCTAAACCCTGATCTGTTGGGCATCTGAGACAGGGAAACTTTTTGGTGGCCCTTCTCCAGTTAATCAAACAGGCAAACAGACATTCAGAACAGGCAGGCAGTCACACAGTCCTGCAGGTCAACAGCCACGCAGGAAACCTGACAGGTAGACAGACAGACAGGTAGACAGACAGACAGACAGACTGTAGATCTTACCTCAGTATCAGTATTAGTCTCCAAGCCAGTAAAAAGCCCGCCACAGGAAGCTTCTTCCTCTTCATGTCTCAGCAGAAGCCCAGTAAACCGTCCCGCTGCTGTCCTGGCGGCTTTGGACGCTTTCAGCACCACGGACAGCGACTGATCCACCGCGGTCAGACAGCGCGCGCCAGCCAACTCACACACATAGCAAAGACAGGAGAGGACTGTTCACTCCACACTCATACCACCCTGATAACCCCCACCGCCATAAAGCAAAAGAAAAAAGAAAAAAAAAAGAAAAGAAAAAATCGGGTGTTCTGTTCTTACATGACTAAATAAAATTAAAAAAGAAGAGATGGCAGCTCTGCGTCACTCAGTGCTGAATCGGTTATCGGAAGCTTCTGCCGGGAAACAGAAAGACGGACAGAGCGAGCAGCAGCTGTTCAGACTCCGGGTTTGATCTGTGCCCTGGTGAGGCGCGGGGGCAGAGAGACCCGCCCCGCGCGCTGGATTGACGTGACTGACAGGCATCTCAGCCAATCAGCTGCGGCGGATTTAATTTTTCCAGCCGAATAGCGGCAGCTGAAATTAGAAGCCCTGCCAGGTGGAGCATATTTAACACCCAGCCACACATTACGCTCTCCGTTTCCCCGCATGTCTCTGCGTGTCTCTGCGCCATGTGCTGCCGCTCTCCCGCCTCATGTTTCCTCTCCTCGCTTCTCTGTCCTGCTCTCTCTGCTTCTCCATCTGTCTCATCCTTCCTCTGTTATTCTGCTCTGTTAGGCAGGGTAACAGAGAGCCATGTGTGCTTGTGATTATTGGGTGTAAAGTATGTTAATGACAGTTTGCCATATGTAGCCTATACAGATGTAGCTAACTGGAACACTATATAATGAGGACTCCTCAAAGTGAGACACTGATTACAATGTGAATCCAAATTAATTCTGCAGCACCATGGAGTGAAAAATGTAGGCCGTGTATATATAGGAAACATTTAATCGTTTGGTGTGTTTTCCATATGCACCAGTATAGTCTCAGTAATCTTATAGCTGTCATTTTTCATACCTAAATAATTTCCCTGTACTTGCTCTCCATATAATCTACTTAATATCAACAAAAGTAAAGAAAATGTAAACTGAAAAACTGGATAATAAAATGTCAAGTACAAAATGATAATCAAATGGTTATATAAATCCAACGACTTGATTAATGCAGTCATCTGATTTACCATCAGTCTCTAGCCACAGCAAGGCAGACATTACAAAAATTCTGTTAGAAACAGATGTGATTAAAATGTTAGAAATAATAACATCCTATAAGTGCATAACAGTAATCAAATCAGTCAAATAGCCTTGATCCCTATAGAGTGGGTGATGCATTTGCCAACACTCTCTGAACACTGTCAATAGACATGCCCCCTAAAGAAATTTAGAGTTAAACAGCCAGCAAAAAAAAAAAAAACAACTCCATAGGTGGTTTGTTCCTCTCCTATAATACGACACACAGGAGCGTTTCCTGAGCTAGCGTCCGTACCGGCAGTTAGCGACGCATCAGAAAGTCCAAGACCCACTCTGCTTAAAATTGTGTTTTTTCTGTTTTTAATGTGTTTGCCTGATAATCTTGCACTATCCTGATGTATTGTCTGTGCTCGCTGTTTTTGCTTCATGGCGGTCAAAACGCAACTTCCTGTTTCACTCAGAAATCAGGATTGATGCCACGTAAGTTTACTGGTCTGTTACATCACAGACCGCTAACCAATCACAGCCTCAGGATCTCACTGTCTGTTTGCATATTTAGCTAACACACAGTCGGCTAGCTGCCTTTCTCCAGAGACTTTCAATCAATCAATCAATCAATCAATCAAACAACTTTATTTATCCCAAGTAGAGCAATTCAGTTTGCAGTCTCCAGTCGGATAACACATCTCTGGTCTTCAAAGTGTTTCTTCCTAACGGAGCGTCTGGGTGTTTATCTTTAACCTGAACTGTTCTCAGAGCTGGAGACCGGGCCAAGCTTTATCTGGCTAACATCAGCAACACACAGCTGATTGATAACGTAGTCAAGCTGAAGGCTCACGTTATCTGTTACCGTTAGGTTTCTATTGTTGTAGAGAGCGATACATAAAAAAATGACTCCACTTCTATCTAGGCATCTGGCTGGATCCACGCTTCACCTCAAACATCAGATCAGAAACTGAAACTGACACTGAGCTGCTTGTACAGGATCAAGTCAGGTTTTCACTGTCTGCACACAAACAGCTGCTATTTGGCCTTTTCTTGCCTCAGCTCCACCACTGCGGTGTTGTGTATCAGTGTGTCTCTACATCCACTCTCGCTAAGCTTGATCCATTATATCAGGCTGCCTTAAGATGCATTACAAATTCATCACATACAACACACCACTGTGCTCTGTACAGCCGAGCTGGTTGGTCTGCCTTTAAAATTCATAGAGTGAAGCAGTGGTACACCTTCATCTACAAAGCCTTTCTGGGGAAGCTACCAGACTACATTGTACCCAGGTTGTCTTTTATTAAGAGTTCCCATAACTTAAAGTCTAACAGTAGCTTCTGTCTTGTGTACTGTTTGTGAGAACAGAATCTGGGACCTGGATCTTCCCCTCGGTATTCCTCTATTTCCAAAGGAAAGCTGATGATCTTTTATCTACTGTCTGTTCTTGTTTTGACAGTTGAGTCTGCTTTATTGATTATATGTCTGATGTCATTATGTGTTTGCCATTGTGCTGTTTAATGTTGTGTGTATTTATAGTCACTATGTGTTGCTTTGATTTTGGTTTGTTCTCTTTTTTATTCCATACAGTAGCTTCTGACTTTGATGCCATTTTGGCTTCTTGTAAAAGAGACTTAAAATGATGGTTATTTGAAAATAAATAAATAAATAAAAATATATCCAACACACACACACACTGGAGAAGACAACTATAGTGTGTGTTGTATATCGGACAAGAAGCCCAAAACTTCCCACTAAAAAACATCCAAAAACATGGTCCAGAAACATTTTGCAAAAGCCTCACACAGGAAGCATCTGACATGAAACACTGGTGAGGCCGAGTCTCATCAAGCCCTCTGGGCTGGACTCTCAGTACATCAAAGCTCGTCTCCACCTCTGTGCAGATTTCTAACCTGCTGTGTGACCAGGAGGGACCAGCTTCATCAAAGTGCCTCACAATAGATTTGATGTCATTGCGTCTGATAACCTTAACCCAACACAACCAGTCAACCAACCAGTGTCAGTGTCCTCTGAAAACCAGTCAGCCAACGTCTCCTTTTTGATGCAAACAGGCAGGCACTCAGCCAGCCAACCAGTCAGCCAACTGGTCAGCTAGTGACTCCTCCGACCAGCCAACCAGTGTCTTCTGTGAAGCAGTCAGTGTCTCCTGTCAGGATGTAAAGCAGCAGGCAGTCAGCCAGCCAGCCACTCAAGCAGCCAGCCAGTGTCTACTCTTCATGATGACAACAGGCAGGCACTCAGTCAGCCAACCAGCCAGCAAGTCAGCAAGCTAAACAGTCAGCCAGCCAGGCAACCAGAGTCTTCTCTAGTCAGCAAAACAGTCAGCCAGTCAATCATCAGCAGCCGCTTCTTGTTTTTTCTTTCATCCATATTTCTTTTGATTTATTTCATGCAAAATAAACAGTAAACAAATAAACTCCACTGTGTTTTTATTGCAGTGAATAGTTGGTGAATCAGAACGATTCAGATGAAGTTCAGACTGCAGCAGAAGGCGCAGCAGACAGGAAATAAACAGCAGGAACTTTTCTAATGAAATTAGACCGTAACAGTGTGTGCTGCTCCATATCAGTCTGCTGGGACGAGAATTTTCTACCGAAGCATAATGCATTCATTTGAGAAAAAAAAGGAAAATAAATAAATCAAATAAATAATTAAATAAATATGCTCTGTTATTCTGAATTAACAAGAAAATTCTCTCAGAATCCTATCTCAAGCCAGTTTTTTTCTCCAAGACCTCTGAGGCCTGTTGGACCAGCTGAGACAGTCGATGAGCTGCTGAGGAGATCCTGCTTCGTCTTATTTATCTTAGCAAAAAAAATGTTATCTCCACAAATGCACGCCTTTTCATCTACAGTATATGAACATCAATACATTGACAATATTCCCTGTTACTGAAATCAAAATGAACAGAATATAAATTCTCAAATGTTTATCTGAAGAAGTTTGTTTTCTCACTATCAGTTATACTGAAATCAATCCAACACAAAAGCTGGAGAGCAAAAGTTTGTTTTTGGAGAGAAAAAAGTGGGAAGAAGGGGGAGACGGGGGGAGGAGGAAAACGAGAGGAGAGAAGGAGAAAATGAGAAGCCTTCTGTCTGGATTAACTTTAGTCATTTTATATTGCCATCATTTAATAAATCACCCAAAATGTGCATTTTTCCATTTTCAGCAGAGGAAGTGCTGATCCAAAGGTAGCCGGTTCGATTCCTGCCAAAACTCATGGCACTCAAACAGGCACTCAGGCGTCATAGTTCAACATTCAAATATCCCTGAAAATTGAAACACAAATTAAATATGTTTACAAACTTCCACAAACCAACAGGCGGCGCTGTGGCCGGCCGATCATGAGGCGTTTTCACACGCGTGGGCCAGAGCTGCTCATCCAGAGGACGCACAGTCAGTATCAACGTCTGTGTGACCAGCGGAGGCTTTTCACAGAGTGTGTGTGTAGTTCTTTGTCTTCCAACATGGCTGCCTGTAACATAGCAACCACTGCTTTGTATATGGCAATGGAAGAGACACTGGTTGCTCTGTGTTGATGTGTGAGCATTACATCAACAAAAACAAGAATTGGTTGTCTTGTTTCTGGATCTTGTAAACTAGTCTTAGTAGAACAGTAACATCATGCTTTTCCAGTGTTTTACCGACTCTTCCACCGCACAGAAATTAGGCATTTTCTTTTGAAAGTGGTTACCAGTGGTTACAGGCAGCCATACTGGAAGAAAAAGAGCCTCATTCCATACAAAGCCTCTATGAAAATAAAGCATTTGTGCCATGAGCCTCCTCTTATTTCACTGGATGACAGTGTGAGCTAGCTGTTGTCCCACACACACACACACACACACACACACACGGCGCTCTGAGCAGCTGCCTGATGCAGCAAGTGGAGATGCTGTCAGATTTTTCCTCTCTTTGTCTTGGTGCCTGTGACTCTGTATGATGTCTTCTATTCACTTTAGGCTTTGAGGTTATTTAATCATTTATTACAGGGTCTACTTTAGCTATTACTCTGCATAATGTTATTTATTCTGTACGCTGCTGGACCTGGGTAACGAATTTTGTTCCCTCATGTTTTTAACATGTTTGAATGACAATAAACTGAAATGAACTGAACTGGACTGAACTGAACTGTGGCTTGTAATAAACGAGAAAATTAGGCCAAGTCTGCCTGAACGGTGTGATTTTGGCTCATAACACTGCAGTGTGATGGTCTTGGAAGTGGCCCACCTGATTTTCTGTAGATTCACTCACAGCTGGTGAAGGCAGCTGAGCCGGCAGTCCGGTCCAGACCAGTCATCAGGTCCTGAATGTGAATACAGGAACGAACCAGGGAACCTGCTGACACCGTCTGACTTTATCAGCTCTGCAGAGACGGACGTGAAGCCATGAGAGCCAGGTGTCGACTGTGAACACAGAGAAGAGTGTATTCAGGCCTGTTGTGAGACTCAGATCAGGACCAGGCACAAACAGCCTTCAGCAGGCTGGATGTCAGCCAGTCATCCTGCTCATTAAGTGAATATGCTGAGAGAGCAACAGATCTAATTAAAAAATGGTTGAATTTAGACAAAAAAAATGCTGTTTCCCTCACCCCGCTGAGACAAACCTCCTCTGTAATCCTCTTGTTTCCCAGAGCGACTGCACATTTATGATAAAAACCTCGAATTAACCAGGTGGCAGCGTGTGGCATCACAGTGCCCAGATTAGGGATTTGGTTCCCGTCGTAGCCACGTGTCCTGGAAACCCGGTGGTCTGCACACGACCGCGAGATGACACACATGACGGCTGGCAAGTTTATTTTCCATAATAACCAGAGTTCATGGGAGGAGGACAGACATTATAGAAATGTCATTTAGTTAAACGTGTGCAGTGGGAGGAGCTCCTTTAATAATCCCAGTGATGCTTGATGTCTGAGCTTCAGCCCTCTTTTCATCAGTCTGTGAATCAGACAGGTGTGTTCACCCCCTCCTCCTCCCTCTCCTCCTCCTCCTCCTCCTCCTCCTTCTCCTCCTTTTCCCTGTTTCCCTCTAATCTTCCCAGCTCTCAGTTTCACTCTAATCTTTCAATCTAATCTTCGATCCACACTGAACAGAGTCAGTGGATTAAGTCACATTCTGTGTGCTCTCCTGCCGTCACATGTTCAGACCCTCCTCCTGAATCATGACCCAGATCGCGTTTAATCCCCCTCTCCTCACTGCAGGCCGTTTACAGTTTTCCACACCTGATCCAGGTGGAGACGATCAGCAGTCCAAACAAAAAGGAATATCTCTACTGAAGCATATTTCTTCCTGCCTTCAAATAAACTTCAGTCCAGTCAGAACTCTGCTGCCTGTTTGCTGACCCGCTCCTGAACCAGGTCTCACATCCCTCCATCCTCTGAGACCTCCACTGGCTCTGGGACCAAGCCCAGATTTTTACTTTTTGGTTTGACTCAAGGTGGCAACGTCTAGAAAAAATGCTGTAAAGGACTCATCTGTAGCTGTAGATTATATTTTGGTATGATAGTAATTGCTAAGTGGTGTTTTTTATTTTTTTTTTAGAGTTTTCCACTTTTGAAGTTAGTACACCATGAATTGGATTATAGGCACTGGTGCTTATCCGATACAGACTCAATTTCAAGCGACTAATTATTATTCCATCATCATGTGTTGGGCCTCATTTCAACGGGCAGCGTCTCAGCTTTCATTAGAGTCCAGCTGTTTGTCAGTTTGGTGAACAGAGAGGCTGAGGGAGCTCTTCAAAGTCTCGACAGCAACCCATATTTTTCCATCCACCTGAACCACAGTGTGGATTCAAGCACAGCAAAGACACAACATTCAAAATACATCAAACATGGGAAAAGCACAAAACAGGAAGGGCTCCATGTGGTTAACTCGTTACCACGAGGAAATGAGCTTTGTTATCTCAGTTTAATGACTTAATTAACTCATGATCTCCAGATAACGGCAGAATAATAAAATAACTGCAGCGACGGACGCTCTCAGCGTCTGCAGCTTCTTCATAAACATAAAGCTTTTTTTTTTTTTTTCTCCATCGTGACACTTGAAGGGCTCCGTCAGTTTACCCTCTGACCTGCACTGATTCAATCTGTGATGTACAGGGTCACTGATTTATTAACACAGCAAATCCCATGGAGCTGCACATGCAGGCCAGAGGCCAGCTGCAGGGGCGAGAGAGAGAGAGAGAGAGAGAGAGAGAGAGAGAGAGAGAGAGAGAGAGGGAGAG
>OMKZ01042716.1:3782-33945 GCA_900302535.1 Neoniphon sammara
TGTGTGTGTGTGTGTGTGTGTGTGTGTGTGTGTGTGTGTGTTTGCGTGCACGCGCGTGTGTGTGTGATTTATCAATCTGTTGTTGGTATAGTAATAACACATCATGAGGCAGGTCAAATTTTAGGGCAGTTTCCTCCTGTCACACACACACGCGCGCGAACACACACGCACGCACACACACACACACACACACACACACACACACACACACACACACAGCTGCTAAGTGAATTAGCCTCCCAGTGAGGAGAGAACACAGATGAAAACCAGAACCCCCACACTGGCCTCTAACGGTTTCAAATGAGTGTAGGTGTGTGTGTGTGTGTGTGTGCACGCGCGCCCGTGTCTGTTTGTTCCTCTGTGTGCTTGTCCCTCTTTCTCAACATATTCCTCTCTTTCTCACTTTCTCTCTCACACACTATGTATGTGAGTCTGTGTATGGGTCGACATGATCAGTATTGAAAGCCCTCCTAAAGGTTTGATAGCTCTCACGCTGGAATATGTGTGCGTGTCTATGTGTGTGTGTGTGTGTAATTGACATGTAATACCCTCAGAGGAGCATGTAAACATTTACACTAACATAATATGTGCCAAACCACCTGGCACTGTAGCAAACCACAACTGCTGAGGTTGTTTTCCACTTCTATTCTATTCTATTGCATTGCTCATGTATTTATTTGAGCTACCTGAGTATGACTTTGAGTCATTAATCCCATTTAAAACCCCAGTGCAGGCAGAGAATGGATCCATAGTGTGTCAACAAACATACACATATTCATAGTTTTGAGCATGATTATCTGGGATAAAAATGGATTTGCAGTCCGCTGATTTTCCCAAGGAGAGGTGCAGTGCAGACAGACGGGATTTAAGCAAGTGTTCAAACAAGCTTCTTTGATGTGTTTTATCAGCCCTAAGGGTGAATAGTTTGGTATTAGGTTAGCTGCTAAAGTTGTCAACTTACTGAGACTTGGAGACTTATCACACATCTCGCTTTCTCTCTCAAGCACCTCTTTCTTTCTTCTCTACCTACCCCTCTTTCTCTCTTCCCCTCTCTCCCTTCCTCGCTCTTTCTCTCCCTATCTAATTTAGCGGTTGCACATGTACCAGCTTGGGCTTGCAGTATGGTTATTAATGCATTTCGTAAGGCATTATGATAATTTTCTCTTTCATCATGTTGAGCTGAAGCTTTGTGTGTTTGGAGACAAGAAATTTGAGAGTTAGGTTCACTCCTGTTACAGGAGCTCTTCTGCTGTCAAAAGTCAAGAGGCAAGAAATAAGGAGACAGATTAGGGACACACGAAGACACTCTGTTTAAAGGTTATGTTGAGGTTTCAGATTAGTATGCACTGAAAAATTAAAGAATTATCACCTTACACACAAAGTGGATTTATATATGTACATGTCCGTGCTCTAAGTGCTCTATGTATATATTAGCCTATAATGTTCATGTGGCAGTTAAAGGAATACCCTGTTCCCAACTTAACCAGACTGAGACAAGATGTTTAATAACATTCACCTCTCTACGTCCACTGGTTCAGTTCCAATGGTTAGCATTTTGCATTAGTTTAGCATAAAGACTTGAAGTCTACAGGAGTCATTGGCCTAGCCCTGTCAAATTGAAAAAATACACCTTACAGCAGCTCTGAAGCTGTCTTATTTACACAATGTATCGTGTGTTACACAGTAATAAAATATACATCTCCTAATTTAGAAAAAAAAAAAATGAGAGTCTTTGTGTTCGTTGGGGTCTTGAAGTCCATGTTCCCCGGTCCAGCTGACGGCGACCGGCCCTGAGCTCCTGAAGGCACTGTCTCTGCGGGTGCAGGAGGTGACACTTCTTAGGAGGGAGACTCCCCCTGCCTTGGCTCAGTGCTTTTATGCTGTCATCCTCCAATCAGATGACTCCCTGCATAAGGGAGTGTTACTGAGAGCACCTATGTGCCAATCAAGCACACAACAATCAATTTGAAGAAAGTGGAAAAAAACACTGCACACCATGCTCAAGAACAACCACCACTAACTGTATCACAAACACTATCAACTGACACACAGGCACTCTGTGACATGAGCACATCCTATTAGTCCCTACTAAGCGTCTCCACTAAGCGCTCCTGCTAAGCGCTCCCACCAAATGTCTATGAGTGACTGATCCCAATTTGCCAGGTATAGACCATGGCTGCAAGTTCTTGCGTGCTTTAAAGTAACACTATGTATTATTACAATGTATCTAATGAGCATAACCAGTGGATGAGCAAAACCTGCTCCACAAAGAAAAAAGAAAAGGACTAATTGACTTTGTCCATTTTAGAATGAAATCCCTCCTTGTGTGTATAAATCTCTGTATCTAATTCTCTTCATCTCCTCCTCCAGGTGTATTGATGGCGTGAGCTTGCAGTCGGCCAGCCATCCAGTCATGGCGCTGTGGTGGTGCCCTACCATCTTCTGCAAGTTGGCTGCAGTGTGGGTTCCCCTGCTGTTCTCATCCCTTCTGTGGCAAATGGTACACAAACTTCCTTAGTGCAGTCACCCTGGACTTAGTGCAGTCACCCTGGACTCTCTATAGAAGCCTGTAATAAGTTTTATTGACAAGTTTTATGGAAAAGGATTTCACTTATGGCTGGCACCATCATGACTGCTGGAATATTAGCCGTGCACAAACCTCTACAAAATATAGAAATAGAGAGCTACACAAGAAAGCTTGTTGTGTGCCTGTATATCCATTCAGTAACCTTATAGTTAAAGGTGTATTGCAAGGTAAAATTAGTTTACAAATTTGCATAACTGTAACATAGTAAACAATTGTCTTTAGCTCTAGTCTCTACTCGAAAACACTGAGTTGTAGTTTTAACAGTTAATCTGAACAACCCATTGGCTTTTGTAAGCTAATGGTAACATTTACTTGATACTTTGGCTAGCACACAAAGAAGATGTGTTTACAAAACATTAATGGTTAGTTGACCAAGTACTGTCATAAGCCACCTAACAATTTGACACTATCTAAACACAGTCAAGTTTATCAGTGATGAAATTATGCTTTCTCTTTTGAGACTGACAGCTTGTATGTTTAGAATCAGCTGTTCACAGCCACTGTTGTCCAAAAGTTTAGCACCTCCAATATGGCTGCCAGATGGCGTATGACATCACCTGAAAGCCTTCTGCAGGTTAGGAGAGTCGCAAGTCTGCCATTTGACACAGTCCAACTTGAGTATGGTTTGAATATTTCACAGCTCCCAGGGCAACGCACAGTAACACAGACCCATGAATTTCCGTAGCTAATGCCGTTAGCTAGTAAGCTAACCACATTTTGTAGTTAGCAAGCAACAGCAACAGTCATGTCTGAAAGTAATAGGAGTACATGATAAGGAAACATGGTTGGTGACACATGACAGCAAGTTTTCATCTTAAGGATTATAATAATTGATTGACACAACTTAATTTTTCTCCATGAATGCAATATAGACAATATTAAGTTCTGAAACACTGGTGATAATGTAGGATAAAGAAACACAACATAGGGATGATGTATGAAGTAGAGGACTTGAATTTTCCCTACATAATTTTGAGGGTAAATCTTACTTAATTCTTATTATTATGCTTAGTACAACCATGAGGCCATGTTTAAGCACCTGGTTGGTTTCATACAAGCCCTTAAACTATTTAGTCCAGTTATTGCTGATTTGTTTCCAAACTGTCAGTGCCTACACAGGTCTGAACTTAGCTGTTTATGAAATTCTGAATTTGCCTCTGCACTGCTTGCCTTCACCTCCTCCCTTCGCCTGTCCTCTCTGCTCCTTCCATTACCTGCCTTCTCATCTTATTTTTTTTCCTTTCCTTCCCTTTCCTTTCCTCGTGTCAAACCTCTGTTTTTTGCACTCCTTTCTCTGCTCTCTTCTGCCCTGTAGATCCCTCCTGTCCATGGCGCCCTGTCCTGCCCTCGGAGCTGTAGCTGTCCAGGCGTTAAAGAGGTCCACTGTACATTCAGACACCTCACCACCATACCAAAAACCTTTCCCAAAGACACAGAGAGAATCAACCTGGGGTAAGATTGAATTAGACACACACATGAACACAAACACACTGTAAATATGCATGTAAGTGCACACAGACATTGTTAGCAATGCTAGTCCAAGGGGCACAAAACAAAACATTCCTGCTCTGTATAGTTATTAATGTTTCAAAATAGATTTAGAATGTACTGGAGGTCAGATGATTACCATTTTTAAACCAACTGACTTTCACTAGCAATGCTAACACTTTAACTCTGCCTCCAAATGTGCTTTTTGGTTGAGCTAAAAGGACTTGGTTCATAATAAATGAGATTTGCTTCTTAAACCCTGAGCTGCTTTTTTCAAGCCATGCTTTCATCCACTGGATCCAAGTGAGAAAGTTACTCTCTTGCCTCGGGAGGTAGGATAATGAAAACATATTGCTGCTCTTGTCATGTCAGGGCCAAAATTAAGTAGATGAGTGACTCATTTTGGGTGCCAACCCATTGCTTCATCATACATCAACCTGCCTCGGGAACAAAAGAAACCTTTTTTTAAACAACAGGAACCAGTCTACCCAGCATGATGATCCTTACATAGCCCACTGTGCATTTCATTTGCCAACATCTGTTTTAAACCAAGAAGATAAGGCTTTAGTACCAGCTTGTGATGATAAACGTACTCTGTAGGGGATAAATAACTTCCATGTGGGTCTTTCTACTGTGGACAGAGCTTTCCTTACCCTCCTGTTGCATAACAACTCCTGTTTTAGAGAAATTTCCCACTGTACATAGCAAATTGCTGTAGTAATTGGCTGTGAACGATACATACTTACCTGGCAAAATTCTTGGCTAGCAGCATCTATTGCTAAATTGTTGTTCACAGTAAGCTGGTCATTTAAACATATGGGGCTCAGCTGTGGGAAAAGGCTATAGCTGCATTTCACTTGGAGTCACTGCTTAGAGCAGATCTCCAGCTATTCACTTTCGCACATACTGCTTTAATGTGATAAAGCATGTCAGTGGGTAAATGGCCACAAAAGCTACCTTGCATATGTGGTGCCAAGCTCCAGTATTGTCCACAGGAGGCAAACTATATCCATATGGACTCCTCAACCGTGGGAACAGCTATCAGTGCATTCCAGATAATCTCTTAAACCCAATTCAAAATGCATATGCTCTTTTATATAGCTGACCATCCATTACAGGGATTTTCTAATGAAGGTTTTGGCAACACCAAGTGTTATATTAATATTAAATTACACCGCCCCCTTCAGGCCAAATGGGATAAAGGTAATAGATACCTCCAGCCCCACTGAGCATTCTGGTTTATATTTCATGCCTCAATCTTTAACTGTTGCAAAGACATATTGATGGGTGGAAACACACCAAGAAACACGCACTAAACATATTACATAAACAGACATATGGAATACAGTATATCTCTATGGATGCATGATGTACAAATCGCAAAGGTCAAAATGGAAGTTACATTTTTTCCACATGACAGCAATGATAAGTGATGGCCTGATTCTGTGAGTCTGGCTTTCTGCTGGTGGAAAACTGATCTTCCATCTGACGATGTCTGTTTTATCTTCTCCTTTCAGTTCATCACTTACAGTAATGGCTTTCACTGCAGAGAGCTGTGTTTCACATTGTGTTCTACTATACTTTACAGATTATCCAGTGCTTCTTTTCTGGTACTCTTTACATGCCTGATGGTTGTCTCTTTGTGGCAGAGGGAAGGCAGGAGGGAAGGTGTCAGTCCACACAGGAGCTGTTAGCGATGGAGTGACTTGCTCAAGGACACTTCAGCAGGGCAGACTGGCCAGAGGTCCAAACCTGCAGCCAGCTAACAGCCAGTCTCTCTAACCACTATACCACCCTGCTGACCAGAGTGTTTTATTTTCTGTTCATGTGAGGTTTAGGGTGCGTTCACACCAAGCGTGTTTGCAGCATAGGGTGGCATGGCTCAGGAGCTAGAGCGGGACTTCTAGTAATCGGACGGTTCCTCGTTCGATCCCTGGCTCCTCCAGAGAGCGTGTTGAAGTGTCCTTGAGTAAGACAATGAAGCAGGGTTCAAGTTATAATCTGAGCTTTGGGGGGGTCTCTAAAATAACTAACATTAGTGTCAGAGATAAATGAATGACTGACTGAATAAATAACACATAAATAATGTGTGATTTCAGAGAGAGAGAGAGAGAGAGAGATTTCACTGAGTTCACTGCGCCTCATGTGGTCCAGACATTTTACACACAGAGCAACCCACACTACTTGCAAAAATTGTATCAAGTAAACTGCAACAATTCCAAACTGCCCCAAAACATTGCAACAACAAAGCTTCAATAGCCTAAATGACCGACTACACACCACCAGAAACACTGCCCATGGTTCTGAAACACTGGCGTTTTTTCCATGAGAGCATGAGAAAGGGTGAGAGAGAGAGGGAGAGAGAGAGAGAGAGAGAGAGAGAAAGAGAGAGAGAGAGAGTTCGCTGCGCATTATGTGGTCCAAAATTTCATACACTGGCACAGCAGCCCACACTTGTACTTCACTATCAAGTGAAGTGCAATAACCCGAAATTGCCCAAAATGTCTACGATACTGCAGTGAGAAAGTTTCAATAGTCTTAATTATGCCCACTAGGCCAGCGATAAGATGAAATGACAGACTACACACACAACCAATAACCCCACAGATGTATGAATTTACTTTCTTCATGGGAGCCCAGACCCCTCCTTATGGGAGCTCAGCTCCCACTGTAACTCCCATGTAACTCGAACCCTGCCATGAAGCCTCCACCATCAATGTATGAATGTGTGTGTGAATGGATGAATGTGAAGCATATGTTTTAAAGTGCTTTGAGCGGTCAGTAGACTAGAAAAGCGCTATGTAAATGCAGTCCATTTACCATTTACCAGGGTATACTGGAGTGGTTACTGCCAACCAATTATGGGAAATGACCCAAAATACTAGGTGTTATGGGTATATGGGGATGGATGTTGACATCTGATAGCCAGCAGTTCCTTAGGCTTGGAAAACTTAGCATGATTGAATGAACTGTGGAGGGAAAACGGCAGTCTAGAGTAGTCTAGACTTCTCATTCATCTATTTCTTCATGAGGATGTAAAGCATGTCAAAGAGCACAGACAAATTCATCATGCTCAGTGATGGACTTGGATACCTTTAGAAACCTCCAGTGATGCCCAATCTATTGAGTCACACCAGCTCCTGCCAGGATGGCATGTAATTAAAACACGGACCAAAATGTTAAAATGTTGGACTAGCTTCAGTGTGCCGGGGGACTGATTCTACGAACGCCTAGGACTGCCTTGGAAGGATAAAATACTCTTTGTTATGGTAAACACAGCCAAGGTGAGATCTTCACTTCCCATCGGGAAACCCACATAAAAAATGTATGCACTCACAGTACTGTAAGACACTTTGGATAAAAGTGACTACCAAATGATATATTGCGAGTTTTCTGTTTTATTGATGGTAGTGGAAAAATGCGATCTCCAGAACTTCCCATCTGTGTTCAATTGGGTTGGGATATCTGCATGCTGGGAATGTTGTACGTTTTACAGCTTCAGCTTGACGAACTTGGGGCAGGACTGTAGACTCTACCATACCCATACCATATTTTGCTGATTTATGTTGATGCAAGCCCTGGCTACCTCTCATGGGACAATCAATCAAACCCTATCAGCCCCCAGCGATAGAAAGCGTGTTCTACAGTAAGACCATGTTCCACTGTTGGAGGATGTGTTTGGCTCTGGGATCTGCTGTTCTGTACTGTACTTGGCAATCAGTTTGACTGTTGGAGGGATGTCTGCTGTGAAGTGCTTATTCCTCAAGAGTCCCATAACCAAGATCCAAGATACAAGCTTGTCAGATTACGAACCTGGGTTGTATTCAGGTTATTTTACCTTACAATTTGTTTTTAGATGTAGCTGACAACCCATAATCAGTACCTGGGGAGGTTGGTTTGAGTGTAATTGCAGTGCACCTTTTTGAATCAATCAACCATGGTTTATGTTTGTTGATATCATTCCACAATACCTCTCCCTAATGAGTGGACTTGACACCAATTTCCACTTTGGAATCAAATGGGAAGGTGGAGCTTTGAGATGAAAAATGACTGAGTGAAATCATTAAACCTCTTATTGCTTGTCTGTGTTTTCTCTGCCTGGCACATGGTGGACTTTTAAGACTCTAAAGGAATCAGGAGGGGTCAAAGGTTTACTCAGGTCAGAGCCCTCTGTCACCCCTCCTTCCTTGTTTCCATCCATCATTCCTTCCATCGATCGTTTTCTCCTTAAATTGAGTGGTTACATACTGTAGATGCTAGTGCAATGAGTAATCCCTCCAATATGAAGCACTTACCTTTATCTTTCTCCAATGATGCAATAACAATGTGATACACATGAAACAGAGACCCAGCAACATATGAGCAGCCTCAAATTTCAGTTTTCCATTTTCTCCACCCTCCAGCCCTCTGTTACTCTTTTATCTCAGTGACTGATCCTGTTTATTTTCTCTTTCTAACAGTTACAACAGCCTGACAGAGGTGGAGGGGTCAGAATTCAGCTCACTACAGCAACTGGAGATGCTCATGTTGCACGGCAACGACATTAACACAGTTCAGCCTGGGGCCTTCTACAGCCTGAGATCACTACAGGTGAGTGTGTGTGTGTGTGTGTGTGGATTATGATAGTCATAATGTCCTGGCATACCATCTTTTGTCCAAATGATTAATATTAGCTACAATAATAAAAATTTGACAAAATTATACTCAAGTCTATAGGATTTAATCATATTTTAATTATCTAATAGAGTATAAGGCTGAGCTCCAACCAGCCTACATGAAGTTTGGTTCATTTGACAAGATATATAAACGAGATATCCATCCACACTCAAGTTTAACTTGTAGACCCTTAAGCTTAGTTAAAAACAATAAACCTGGTTTGTATTGGAGGGCAAATGCACCTAAATTCAGCTTATCTACATGTATATTTACAGAATAGTACCATTTTTAAGAGTACCACATCATTAATGTTTGTGCAGAGTACCATCATTAATCTTTATGATGTTCAGTACACTCACAGTATTCTTAATAGTGTATTATGTAAGTTATATGAAGATATGGTCTTTTAAAGGTACACCATGCAAAATTGAGGTTCAGCTGAAGGACTGCTCAGACCCATCTGAAAAAAACATGGAATAAGCACATAATGTATCAGCAAAATGTCTCCAGATTTCTCCCTGGGCAGTGATCACATTGCAATTTGAAAGTGTAAGCAGCAAAGGGTAAATCTGTGCTTGGAGAGACAGTTTCAACGGGTGCAGTGCATTGCTCCATTTGGTTACAACCTGTAGGTAACAAGTAGCTGTGAATTTTAACTTGACCTGCCACTCTAGACGTCGCTGATATGAAATAAGCTCCATCTTACAAGATTCTGATCATTTTAATTTTGGTCAGGTCACACTAAACTGACATTGACAAGCGTACCATTTCAGCTTGAGGTTGAACCAAGTTCAACTGCAAGCACCGTGGAATCAATGCAGACAGCTGAATTTTGATATAATAATCTTGCTTTGTGCACCTTTAAAGTTCATTATATTAAAGGAATACTCCAACATTTTGGGCAAAATACCCTTTTCCTGACTTACCCAGTCTGAGACAAGATGTTCGATACCATTTTCACCTCTGTACGTCCACTGGTTCAGATTTGATGGTTAGCATTTCATGTTAGCTTAGCATAAAGACTTGAAGTCTATATATCTCCATCAAAGTGAAAAAAATTTACTGCAACTCCGAAGCTGTCTTATTGTCCTTGAAGACATAATGAATGTAATGATATATAAATCACTTTTTTGTCCAGATCTTGAAGCTGAGTTACAACAAGTTAACCTCGGTGAACCCCGGTCTGTTCGAGGGTCTGGTTGGTCTGATTCGTCTCCATCTGGACCACAACCTCATCCACTTCATAGAGCCCTACTCCTTCTCTGGTCTCACCTCCCTTAAGCTCCTGCAGCTGGAAGGAAACCTCCTCAAGGAGATCCACCCTCACACCTTCATAACGGTGTCACTACTGGGAGCCTTCTGGACATCCGGATTAAAGTAAGGCATTTAGAGTGTGTGGATGTTTCTTAGTTGTTTAATTGAATGGAGTATTGGAGTAGTCTTTTCTAGTGATTCTGAAGGATTCTAGAGGAGGATCCTGATGTATTAGCTTAATCAGTGGTACAGACACCTGTTAACATTATGAGAGATTTGTGGATGTCATGGCAGACTTGACAGACTTCTGGACTCCTTTTTTGTCCTATTTTGCACAAAACAAATCCTGGAAATGCCAAAGGATTGGGGTGTCTAAAGGCCAATGTGTCCATATTTTATCAATGTTTGTGCAGAAATAGGAAGTTAAGGTTAAGGAAGTTAATTCTAAAATTCGAAACTGCCATTAGTTGACCATAGCTTGACTTTTAGTGTTAAAGGCTCTATAGTGTTGAAGTTCTTAGATCATCAAGGTTAATCCTAGCATGTGAAGTTCATGCAAGCACTGCTCTGTATTTCAATGTGTTCTGCCCATTGTATGCTGGGAAAGGCTCCTGTCCACTGTAAACATGGACAGGAGTAAGCAGGTGAAGAAAATGACTTAATGACTGAATTTTGTTTTCAGACACCTACACCTATCTGACAACCTACTGGAGCAGCTCCCTGCTGCAGTGCTGCAGACGGCTCACAGGCTGGAGCTCCTCTATCTTCATGGTAATCCCTGGACCTGCGACTGTCAGCTCCACTGGCTGCTGGAGTGGAACTCCAGACATGAGGGTAAGGACACGTAGCTACGTGGATGAATTCTTCCAGACTGTCTTTCTTAATTTCTTACATTCTTACCTTCAAACTTTACAAAAAAAAATGACATTTAGACAAATGGAAGCCAACAGTATTACTGAAGGCCAGAGGGCCCCAAGATGTGCTGGCAAGTGTCTGTCATAAATATTGTTAAAATGTCCACACTGCTGAATGACACCATATTCTTTTGTACAGCCATTTTTATAAGGCTCACACACCGACTGGGCCAAGCCTGTGGTCCACAATGTATCAACTTGTCAGATATAAGACTGGAGGTTAGCATGGTATTTTCATCAGATAAAGCAGTTTTTTTTTAAAAGAGGGTACTGTTAAGGTACAATTTCTGAGCTAATAACAGTTTGTCATATATCTGCACAAATTGACTAACTAAAGCTAGAAAAAGATGTGGAGCAATTTGTTAAGTCCTGTCACAACAAGAACCACATGTCAAATACAAAATTTTTATAAACCCATACTTGATTAATGCTCCAATCATTAAAACTAATACCACAGTGTAATGTTATAGGCCTACGAATACTCTTCTTCTTCTTCTTCTTCTTCTTCTTCTTCTTCTCTCTAATAATCTTCTTCTCTCTTTCAATTCTTTTCCTCTACCTATTTCTCATCCTATAGACTTCTCATTAAACATATGCTCTCAAACTAAAGTCATTTGCCATTGCTTTGTTATGTTTTTCACCAATCATCATAACCAGTCCCATATGTTAACTGTTTGTATCAGCAGGGTCGTTTATAATATATCATGATGTTTATGGCCTGCTTCCTCTCAAAATATGAGGCCATGATACATGAACTTCCACTGAACTGAAAATCAGGAATAGATAATTTATTTTATTTGTGTTTTGCTAACTCTTATTACCCCTCTCTGTGATTTTTCATTGTGTTTTATGGTAAAATATATGATATAGTATGGGTCATAGTATGATTTTTTTTTTAGTCCTAAGTAAATTTCAAGTGATATTTTCTTACCTCTTGCTACCTCTCCCTGTTCTTCCTCCCTACCTCCATTCATATTCCTGTCTCTTCCTTCATCTCTTCCTCCCATTCTTTATCTCACTTTGTCTCCTAATACCTCCTCCACCCTCCTTACTTCTCTCTTCTTTCCCTCCAATTTTCCTACTTGTTTTCATCTCTCCCTCTCCCACTCTTTGTCTCCTCATGCCTCTCTCTGTCTCCACCCCCACCCTCTCTTTTACTCCCAGGGGTAATAAGGTGTAAGAAAGAACGTGACCCAGCATCTGGTGAAACCTGCCCCCAGTGCTCCTCTCCACAACCTCTGAATGGGAGTCTCTTTTTGGGATTAACTCCTGACAAGCTTAGCTGCGAGCGCCCGGCTATCCACTCCCCTCTCAAACTGTGGGACAACCCAGTGTGGGCAGACTCCGACGCAGAGCCTGATCTGCCGTACACGTATGATCTTGAAAAACCTTTGGGACATCTGACCTTCGTTCTCTCAGACAGTCATAGTAATAATGCTCAAGTGGCATGTGATGTGCGTCCGCCTGGCATGAGTTCACCAATGACTTGGACAGATAGTCCACAAGTGCCTGGAGAGATATTCGTGAACGTATCACTTGCAACCGTCCTCGAGTGCGAGATTGATCGGGAGACGCTGCAAAATCTCTGGCAATTGGTTGCATATTACTATGAAAGCCCTGCTATCTTAGAGAGAGGCCTACAAAGAAGAAACACAACTGGAGCAACCTATCAATATGCCCAAGTCATTAATGAAAATTCCCCATACTTCACTGACTTAAAGGGTTATTTGGTGGCAGAACCTTCATGGTTGCTTCAACCCAGAGTCACTTTGCAGCTCAACAGACGTCAGACAACAAGCAAGAAACTTGTGATGGACTTTACTACTGTAATCTCCAAACAGATCAACCGTGGAGGCCAGGAAGATGACCATGATGACTTTGCTTCCTCCTGGGCACTGATTCACCGAGGGACAGTGGGACGGGTTCATTCTGCTATTGAGGGTTCAAAGGTCCACTTGGAATGCAGTGTTGTCAGCTCAGGTTCAGAGATAAAAGTGGAGTGGATGCTACCAGATATGTCTATTGTTGAAGAGGCAACTGATAAAATTCAAATCTCTGAAAGAGGAGAACTTGTAATTCTGAATGCCTCACTGTTAGACTCAGGCCTCTACCACTGTATGGTCAGGACCAAAGCCGGTGTGGATTTGGTGTCTGTGAGGCTCACCATCAAAGAACAAGCACTAAGCCCCACGGCTTTCAATGGTCAGAGAATGACAGTTGAGAGGGGACGCTCACTCTCTCTCTCTTGTGAAGTGACCTCAGCACGGCCCAGTCAAACTCTATGGTACCTGCCCAAAAATCAGATTCTTCTCCCCACACAGCAGACTGGAAGAGCAGAAGTGATGGAAAATGGGACTCTGGTGGTGAAAAAACTGACACAAGAAGACTCAGGGGAATACAGCTGCATGGCTTCAAATCTATTTGGAGTTGACATGCTATCACACATAGTGGAAGTCACTGGAGAGAAGGAATCTGATATGTCCATAGTACAGACAGAGAAAGAGCAGAGGATCTTAATGGTTGGTGGGGAGGAAGGGGAGGGATCAGGGGGAGATTATCAGGAAATTAAACGCCCATTTTCTACACAGATGCCTAAGAAGGTAGGAACACAGCAGAGGAATCCTGTTAGGTTTGCAAAAGGGAGAAGACTTAAAGATTCAAAGAGAAAGCCTAATAAATCTGTTAAGGAATTAGATCCAAATCGCTGGGCAGAGATATTGGCTAAAGCTAACGCTAAAGCAGACACAGCCCTGGCAATGCTACCAGAGCCTAGCACTACAATGGCAACCGAAACTAGAACCCCCAAACCTACCACTACAACTACCACAACCACTACTACTTTTACTACTGGCTCTATTACAACAGAGCCAATAAATTTAACCATCAATACAAAAGATAAATATGAATCCCATTCAACAGAGAAAGAAAAGGATAAAGATGAGGAGTCTGAAACATCAGAAAATCAGCGAGAGGTTTTACGACCCCCACTTAGAAGGCCGGTGGTTGAGCCTCCCAGGAGCAAGGAACCATCTGTACACCGTGGTGGGGATATTGCCGAAAAAACAGACTCAATCACAGACGCTCCTGTCACTCAAACGTCTCAGCCAATCAGACAGTCAGAGAATAAGCACGCAAGGCAGGGGGGTGGGAACTCCAGGCTTTCACCTGGTCAGTCAAACAGAAGGAGGCCCCCTTACAGACGTAGAAGACCATCAATGAGAAGAGTCCATCCACATCTGAATCCCTACCGCCCTTCATCAAACAAGCCCCAAACAACCCTTCCTCCATCTACCACCACCACGCCAACAACGACCACAACAACCACGACCACAACAACTACAACTATAACTACCACAGCTGCTCCAACCACAGTGGAAACAGATGTAGTTTCAAATGTTGACTATGAGACAGAGGAAGATGAAAGCAATTCAGAATATTATGACTATGATGATAAGGATGGAGATAGATTGGATGCAAAAGAAAATTCAAACAGTGGGACCCTTCATACCACTCATGACTCTGATAGTATTCATACCACAGTTACATCAAATAGAAAAAATTATCCAAAGGTAATTAACTCTACAAGTAGACATAATTTGCCTAATCCAAAGACTATTCCAACTCCAAAGTTAGACAGAATCACTTATCCAACTGCAATGACTATTGAAGAGGACAAGAAAGATATAAAACCAAACAAAGAGAAAGAGAGACAGAAGGAAAAAATAAAGGGAGAGATTGGAAAACAAAGTGAAAAGGACGAAGAAGAGACTAAACATTTTGAAGAAGGAAAGATCTATGATAAAGAAAAACTTGTCGGAGAGAGGGAGCGAGACTCCGTGAAAGCAAGGGAAGAGCAAGAAAAAACATCTAGATTAGATACAGGGGGCAGAGTTATAGAGAAGCAAAAACCAACGCAGAGCTACAATACACAGGATAGCATCTGGCTAACAACTCAAAATAGACAACCACCTCGCACTA
The DNA here is from genome assembly GCA_900302535.1 of Neoniphon sammara. Taxonomy (NCBI): domain Eukaryota; kingdom Metazoa; phylum Chordata; class Actinopteri; order Holocentriformes; family Holocentridae; genus Neoniphon; species Neoniphon sammara. The sequence continues at coordinate 18,660 of OMKZ01042716.1, forward strand.
GACCTTCACAAGAGGACAAAACAGAAACGCAAGCAAGAAGTTCCCCTTCAAAAGTCATTCCTTCACACACAAACAGAGACAGAGGAGAGGGCAGATGGAAAGAACAAGAGGAAAAAGTGGACAAGACAAAGCCAAAGCCTGAGGTCCCCAGTTTCCCTATAATGGACCCAGTTCACCCCTGGCTCCACCAGTCCAATCAAAGAAAAGAGCAAACTCCCTCTTCCAGGCCATCACACACAGACCAAGACAGAGGTGGAAGGAAGGAAAAAGAAAAAGAGAGAGGAGGCAATAGAAGAGGAAAACATGAGGAGGATACACAGGAAAAGTCTCCTCAGTCTCCCCATGTCCCTGCAATCCCTCGCCAGCCTTCACAACATCATCATCATCATCATCACTACCAACCTCTCAGTCCCTACTGGCCTGGTCAAAGGTCATTCCCTCATCCCAGGCAAGGTAATTAAATCATTGAAGTGTAGGTTTTTCTCATTAAAATGTTGCTATGAAATAAATGAATGTAAATGGATAGTGAAATATTCCAACAAGCAGCTGACAGGGGCTGTGGATTATGGTTGCTATGGCTGTTGACACAAATCATTTGACAGTAGAACTTTGCATTAGAGTATTGCAATGTATCACAATGTATCATATTGCAATGTATCACGATACAATCGTACTGTGACCCATGAATCATGATACATATCGTATCATGAGGTCCTTGCTAATACCCAGCCCTAAGTATTTCCCATTAAATTTTATTCTTTTTTAGACCATTTAGACCATCACCAAAACTCTCCATTGGAATCCAGGATAATAAAATCATTTTAGGGCTACCAGCACTTTAATGCAGGCCAGGCTGACACATAGCACCTATTAAATGCTAGAGAAGGGAATGAAGAGGTGATTTAACCTAATGAATAAATGAAAATGTTCAAAATATATAAATAAATACAGTGTCACAGGTCTGACATAATGTTTTTATGTAGCTGTCGTCATAGAGGAACCCCCATCATATGCCAGTGATCGACGCTGACTGGCCATTGAAAGGCCAGTCTTGGCAAACTGATATATCGATCTCGCCTTCATTAGCATTTGGCATGTATTGAAATGTTTTTGGACACAAGGCTGGCTCTCTGTCCCTAGGTCCTGGGTCATACCCTGTGCCCACCTACATACCCTGGCCTCTCCCCCACCTCAGGGCTCAAGAGTCAAGGGTCACCAATCGACCAGAGATCACTGCAGAAACAGTCAAGCCCACCCCTACTGCTTCTGGATCATCAGGAAATGCTGGATTTGTGCACACCACTCCCCAGCCTTTGCATCATTATCATCAAAATCATCATCTTGGTGGTGGGAGCAGGACCCAAACCATAGATCAGCTGTTTCTGTCAAGGCTGAGGACCAGATACAGACAGGTATAATGAGTGGTGGGTAGATGTGCATGTATATTCACGTGCTACCTAATCTCTAATTCTGTATCTAAAGATGGAATTCACAAAGTGGTATACAAACTAAATAAAATGAAGGGACAAAAATCTGATTAATATTGGAGAAATATACTTCATAAGTCAAGTAAACAGTAACAAGTAGGTTCTTTTGTTTTTGTATAAAGAATGTGACTCTTGTTGTTGTGAAGCAAATGCAAGTGTTGGCATGGCACTACCACACTTGGGTGTAACCAACAAATTTTTGGTAATTTTCTGACCAGAGGCACTGGCACAGAGCTGGCATATTTGTGGTACAATTGTAAAAGGGCTTGAATCAGGGGAACAGAAATTTCAGTAGGTGTGGTAGAGGCTGGCATCAATCATGGCCAATCGAATTAGCCAAAAGATAGATAATAAATTCACCCAAGGTTTGGAAGGTTTGGGCCCGTGATCTGCACTATCTATCTATCTATCTATCTATCTATCTATCTATCTATACATCTATATATCTATCTACTAAAAGTACTGGGATGTAAAGCTGAGTGGAACTGGTATGATGTTATATTGATCTGATTTGCGATTTTGATTCAGAATTCACCTTTTTGATTTTTCCAGGCACAGCTCGATCGCATTGCTCAGCTAGGGAGGAGGGTGACCTATCCACTGACACCCAAACCTCATATAAACCACCAACACCCTCCATTTTCCATCACACTCGAGCCCAGCCTACCATCACCACACAAACCCCTTACACCAAAACCACCAGCACCCACCGCTTCATATGCTTACACTCCCAAACCTGCTGCACCCCCGTCATCATCTGTCTCCGGTTTCCTCCCTGCCGCCCTCCCTCAGCCCCACACCACCCCGGGGGTTCTGTATGGAGGTCGGTGGTCTTTTGGAGGTAAGTGCACTGTTGAAAATATACATATTTAAATGTGTGGAAATTGTTTTTTTTTTTTTTTTTTAAGTTGATCAATAAATAGGTGTTTCTTCTTCTTCTTAACCTCACCATGCTCATTTCTGATTGTCTGAGTCACATCGCATGAGTCAAACCCATTGTAAAATGTCCATTAAACATTATCCTATAATGACATAACAGTTAATTTAAAAATGAATTAGCCAAAAATCACCACTCATACCACTACTTAGTTGTTGATTAGAAACCACTTTATTTAACTACTGATCAAGAACTATTATTGTTTGGTGGAAAAATGAGATTGAGCTATTATATAAATGTGCTACATGTAGAATTTTTAAACATCAATATATCAAATTAATTGAGATACTTTACCATAAACAACTGAACCCATAGCTGAGACATTTGTTTCCTTTATCTTTTGCTAGTGCAGTAGTGTTGTCCATACTGGAGTTTCTCAAAATTAAGACCTGATTTCCCATAAACCCTGTTGTTTCTTGTTGCTAAAATGGATACCCTATTGCTACTTGTGCCCCCTCTTGTTGTCTAATTGTTGTCTTGACTGAAAAGGATAAACACTGGAAATGTAGGAAATGATTTCTTTTACTTCCTCCCACCGTCTGTCAGAAACTCTGAAAGCCATAGCTCCATTTACGCTTGAAGAACAGGGACTCTTCCTGTTCTGTGCTGTAAAGCAGTATCCATTGGTACCGTAAAGCAGTAAAATCTGACCCAGTGGCACATGAATGTCTCAAAAAGAATGTTGTAGGAAATTTATTGAACGTTTGGATTCTTTTGATTCTCTTATTGCTGTTTTTAAGGAGCAGCTAAAACCCTTACATCTTCTAAAACCACTGTAGATTGTGTTAAGTGATTTATTGGCTAAGCTGTTATGATGATGAAAATACGATGATGTAATTGCTGTTTTTCTCCAATGTGTTCAACTTTGCAGCAGGACGATTCAGCTCCCTGCGTCCCACTGCTGTGCCGCCTATCCCGGGGCTGTTGGGAGGGGGAGGTGGTGGGATTAAGCCCCATATCACCACGGTAACTACAGCTAGCATGTCAGTACTGGCTGAGAGCGATGTGTTCCTGCCCTGTGAGGCATCAGGGAACCCTGAACCCAACATGGCATGGACCAAGGTCTCCACAGGTAAGACAAACCAAAAGAATGAGAGAGAGGCAGAGAGCAACAGAGAGAAAAAGAAAGCAAAGGAGTGTGCATGTGTCATGTGTGTAACAGAGAGGAAGAGAAGGCGAAAGAGAGGTTTTTGTTGTTGTTGTTGTCCCTTTGGGTATGCATTGGTGTATGCACACATGTATGTGTGTTTGCATGCATGTATGTGCATTTGTGTGTTGTCCTACATGTGGCTGTTGTTTTCCTGAGATCTTTTAGATGACATTTTGCAATTAAATATCCAAAATTCACCAAATCCCAAGTTCACCACTCTCTGAGATTGCACACATAAAGTTTTATTACACTTACTCTTCTTTGTGGGGTGAAAACACTTTGATGATGATTATTATAATGATTAGTCCATTAAGTATATATTTTGTCTCATGCAGCTGTTCATTTGGAAGGTGAGTGGTGGGAGGTGATTTCAATTTCAAACAGTTTCAATTAATGCATTTGTGTGATTCCATATTTTTTTAAAAATGGTTATGAAACATCTGATCATGGAAAACATTTCAAATCTCTGTTCTCTCACTCCCTCACCAGGTGCCACCATCCCAGCCAACTCCAAGCATGGTCTCCGTTTTGAAGTCTTCAAGAACGGGACTTTTGTCATTAAAAACATCCAGCTCCAGGATCGAGGCCAGTACCTGTGCACGGCCCAGAACAGGTTTGGATCGGATCGCATGGTGATTACCTTGGCTGTCCAGACTGAGGCACCCAGAATCCTCCCTCCCAAGTCCTCAGAAGTAGCGGTCTACTTGGGAAAGAGTATCAGTCTTGAATGCCTCGCTTCTGGAAAACCGCCAGCCCAAATTTCCTGGATTCTTCCAGACAGGACGTTCGTTCGTGAAGTTGGGAACACCCACACTCTTCTCCCTTCAGTGTCTCTGCTTCACAATGGGTCTCTCCGAATTCAGTCTGCTAATTTCTCCAGCAAAGGGGACTATAAGTGTATTGCAAGTAATGCGGCAGGTGCTGACACAATTACCTATCATCTCCATGTGGCGGCCCTGCCTCCAAGCATCAGTGAGGGAGCGCTGGATACTGTGATCATTCAGCCAGGTATGGTATCGAAATGTAAAGTCACACACAAAACCAGAGTCCCTAAAATGTCAGAGTCCCTAAAATCAGACAGGACGTTTTACAAATATTCACAATATCAAGGTATCCCGTTAAATTTTTCTCATCTAACCTGTGCAGGCAGAAGTGTGTATGTCCACTGCTCTGTGAAAGGTGAACCAGTGCCCACAGTGAAATGGACACTCCCAACAGGAGTCCAAGTCAAGCCATCACAGTTCCTGGGACGCAGACTGTTTGTCTTCCCCAATGGGACACTGTATGTAAGGAATGTTTCACCAGCTGACACTGGACGGTATGGGAAATTATACTACTTATATTTATACTACTATTACTACTTATACTGCTTTCATTTCAGTATATTTTCTCTTTGCTCTGTATTTGCTCTGTCTGTATCTGGTGGATAAGTAAATTGTGGTAAGAATGTGTTCTTAGTTAATTGATGATGAAAGGTTCGGGTCAATTTGAAGGAACAGTCCAACTAAAGTTAAAAAGCTGAACAATGAGTCTATACAGAATGCATAATATATAAGATAGACTAGGGTCAGATTTTACTAAAATAAAAAAATTAATCAATAAAATACAGTGACTTGTAGTCTCATACAGTGACTTGTCCCTGTAGTGTTGGCTCAGCTTACTCTCAAACTATTGAAATTAATCTGGTCATTCAAAAAAGTTCAAAAAAGCATAAAATGAGCACCAAACATGTTGAGCTTCGAGTAACATGAGGCTGAATAGATAATGACTGAATTACCATTTTGTGGTGAACTCTTCCATTATTACCCATTATTATTCCATCACTATCATTTTGTCTTATCAGTTTAAAAAATTCTGTTAAGAACCAGCCTCCGCTTTGCATCATATGGTTCTTCGCCTCCACATCATGCATTACTTTTAATGCCATCTCGGAGTACAATATCCCCCTTAAACCATGGTCACTTGCCAAAAATTTAGAATAACATCATTCACTTAATTTAGCTCTATGTCTTGGGCACAAAATTAATGAGTTAGTTAATTTTAATGCTTTTTTAGTGCTTTTAATGTTTACTGGGCTTGCTACAGTTTCAGTTTGTTGGTATGGCTACAGAGGTCTGTTCGGAACTGTATGGTATATGAATTTAGAACAGTGATCAGACCTGAGACAGACTTTTTTTTTTTTTTTTTTTTTTTACAGGTATGAGTGTGTAGCCTCTAATGCTGTGGGCATTGCCAAAAGAACACTCCAGCTGGAGGTAAGAGCAGATCTTCCCTCGTTCCCTCGTCAACCTCCTCCTCCTCCTCCACTCCCCATCCCTCCATCCAGCCGACATGTTGTCCCCAGGCCATCCCAGCAGCACTCTGTGTCAGCAATGTACGGTTCAACTGTCTTCCTCCACTGTCCAGAGTCCACTGGGTCGACAAGAGGGACTATCTGGCAGTTACCCTCCAAGACCATAATGGAGCATCGATATAGGTAAATGAAATGCCTAGTTTATAACTTCATAAACCGCCACGGTGCTGACTTAGAACCACAATAAAAAAAAAAAAAAGGTTTTAGGTATCATTAAATTTGATTGACTGCTCATACCTTGGTCTCTTTCCTCTCCCCATCTCTCATCAGCCCAGAGAGGCCAATTACTGTATTTCGTAATGGGACTCTGAGGATCCTACAGCTAACAGAGTTGGATGGTGGAAACTATCTGTGTGTCTTCCAACGGCCTAATGGGGAGGACATGGAGCTCTTCCAGGTGAGAGCAAATCAGGGACAGATAAGGCTTTCAGGCAGATTCATGTTGCTGCCAAGTCTCTTCCATTAAGCTGCATTCAATTTTTGGCTTAGGACAGTTTTTGTTCATTATGAATCCCTATGATGTTATATCAAAGACCATTCTTGAATGGTGCGTTCTACTAAGAAACTAAGCTAAACTAGCCTCATCAAGGTAGAAGCAAAACAAAGACTTGCTTAGTCAAGGATATATGAAAATATCTTAAGGCATCAAAAACAGGGTCTTTCCACACAGTTAAGAGAAGGAACAGTATTTCACTTTATTGCATTGTGGCAAAGGTTGTCGCAGAGGGTCTTTCAGTGATGAATACTTGTGTGAAGCTTTGAATGTATTATCCAAACTTCCACTAGAATAAATATAAAATTTCCAAGCTATAGTTACACATTTGATCAGAGACATTAATTATTTATTTATTTTCTATCAGGTGGAGGTGTTAATGACTCCACCCAGGATCGAACATGTGAGAACTCCACAGACCAGGGTCACCTTTGGACAAAACTTCCAGGTATTTATGTGACATTACTTCCAAGTCAGTGTTTGGAAGCGCATTTGTTAAATTAACTTCTAACATAATTTGCTAAATAATTTTTACATGTACAAAAAATTGCTCTAATAACAAAACAGATCAGATTAATTCATACTACTTTATCCATTTGCTCTGTCTCTGCCTCACTCTTTGATACCTTTTCTAGGTGGACTGCGTAGCAACTGGCCTCCCTGATCCAGAAGTTTCTTGGAGTCTCCCAGATGGAACCTTAATCAATAATGCCCTTCAGTCAGATGACAGCGGCCTCCGCAACCGCCGCTATGTTATGTTTGACAATGGAACTTTACTCCTTCAGCAGATGGGCAAAAAAGATGAGGGTGACTACACCTGCTATGCCAAGAACAAACTGGGCAAGGATGAAAGAAAAGTGAGTGTCAAAGTGGGACCGGACACGCCAAGAATCAGATTTAAATCACAATCACTGGTGATGGTGAGGTTGGGAGAATCAGCTAAGCTAAGTTGTCAGGCAATTGGTGAGCCTACACCGAGAATCATGTGGATCTCACCAGAAAATTATGTAATAACAGGGTTATCGGATAGATACCAGATTTTGGACGATGGGATGTTACTGGTGAAGAAAGTGACACTTGCTGATCAAGGAAAGTACACTTGCATGGCACAAAATTCTGCTGGCGAGGATGTTAAGAACATGAAACTCGAAGTTGAGTCTCAGGAACCCTTTATCAACGGAGTGAAAGGGAAGAGTACCACAAAAGTTTTGGCTGTTTCCTACCAGACAAAACTTCTGGATTGCCAAGTGGAAGGGAAACCTGAGCCAAGAATCTCATGGGTTACACCTTATGGCCACTCACTCCCAACACCCTACCTGGGTGGCCGCTTCCAAGTCCACCGAAATGGGAGCTTGGAGTTGAGAGGGGTGAGGAAAACCGATGAAGGAACATATATGTGTCTGGCTAAAAACCAGCTGGGTGAAGCTTCACTTTTGGTTGAATTAGATGTGGCATCAATAGCTGAGAAGCCAAGCTTTGCTGTTCCCAATATTGAAATATTACCCATCAAGCAAGACAGCGGGGAACTGACCCTGGAGTGTCCTGCTCGTGGTAAGCCACACCCAGAGTTTGCATGGGTCCTACCCAATGGGACAATGTTAACACCTGGTGTTCGACTCCAGCGATTCACCCATCATCTCGGAAATGGGACTCTCCGGATCTCTCAAGCAGTTGCAAGTGATAAGGGAGTGTACCGCTGCATAGCAAAAAATGTAGCAGGGCAAGCAGAGAAACGTTACGCCCTGGAGGCAGGCAGAAAGCCGGTGATCAGGGGATCTACAGGTATGTTTTTTGCATTTCATCACTCTGCAAAAGAAATCTTTTTTCTCAATTATGTGAAACACTAAAACTATATGCAACATCAATATGAAAATCTTGTTTTTTTCTCAGTTGCTTTTTTTGAAATCCACTTATCACAAATTATTTTTTCTAGGTGGGATGAAGATCACCTATGGCCACAGCCTGAACCTGCCCTGCTCTGTGGTTGGCTGGCCACAGGCATCAATCACATGGACCCTACCCAATGGCGTTGTTTTGGACAAACCTCAAACCACTGGTCGGGTTACTTTCTTAGCCAACGGGACACTCCACCTCAAACAGGTTGCCACCTTTGACAAGGGAACATACACCTGTAAAGCCTCCAACACCTTTGGCTCATCAACACTGTCCTACCCAGTTGCCGTGATGGTTTTCCCGCCACGCATCACCAACGCACCAGCCTCCATCACTAGAGTCAACCGAGGATCACCAGTAATATTACATTGTGTTGCAGCTGGTGTTCCCAAACCAGATATTTCATGGACATTGCCTGGACGCACCACATTGGTTTCCCATAACCGGTTCACGGTGCAGGGAGGGATCCACATGACAGAGGAAGGGAGTCTGGTTATACAGAACCCTGTGCTTATGAACTCTGGCATTTATAAATGCAATGCTAAAAATGCCCTTGGGACAGACTTTAAATCTACATACCTACAAGTAGTCTGAGTGACAGTTACAACACTTCATTCTAATAAGTGAAATCGCATAGCAGAGAACATAAGACTGGATGACAGTTTTTATCCATTAAGATCTGAATATATAAATGCTATGATGAGGATGGCCCCAGGGACACAAAAGTTGCATAGCTGTTGGCAGCCTAAGATACCTCATTTAACACAGTTTCCATTTAACACAGTTTCAGACTTACTGTGTGAACTTTACAGTTACTATCCAGCCATTAAGTGTAAATTTTGCAGTATACTTTCAGCTTTCCATTGTGGACTTTACCCCCTCCATTCCAAACCTTCCTCCTCCTCCTGTGAATCTTGTTACCAAGGTCTTTCAGCCATACATTTTGGCATTAAAATGCACCTTCACCTATAAAAGTGCCAGTTTATCTTTACTTTATGGGCATCTCTGCTTAAGTCTAATTTCACTGTCTGTACAACATTATATTGTTTGTGTCTTTTCAACAATACTGTGGACTTTACAGTGCAGCCTCATCTTTACAGTACTTGTTCTAATGACGGAGACTCTTTTGAGACTGATATATGTAAATGTAAAGATGTGTACCCTGTAGGTATTGTTTCATCTATCTGCTGGTGGAACTCAAGAGGATATATTGCAATTTCAAATCTACATTGCACAATTTATGGTCAGCCTACAGTTTCAAATGTAGAGTTAATATAAAATCCCAAATTTTATAAAATGATACTGTTACATTTTAAGAACACCTACAAGTGGACTGAAACACAACTGTAACACTTTAAACTCGATTCTTTGTGGAGTTTAAATTCACAAGTACACAATTGGTATTTGTGAAATTGGAACAGCCGGTTGGGTAATGGTGGGGCCTAAAATTCCTGCATAGGGGTCCATCATAAATTATAAACTGTTAATAAAGTCCCATATCTTATGAACTTGTAGAGAACAATGACTCCTTTCTATGATGATACAAATAGACCAAGTTGCTGTTCTTGGACCTAAAGTGTGTATCTCCAAATTAATTATGTATCCTTCTCATTTATTTATGTTCATTATGGTGGGAGAGTTTCATAATAGCAGCAAGGGAGAAACTGTCATAGCATCTTACATAAGGTGCTCATGTAGGTTGTTGAAATTTAAAAATAAAAAGTACAGCTGGCAGCTACCATTCTGAACAGAAAATATTTTTAACTGTGAAAATGGTGTGAAGCTGTTCAATAAAGTGTTGGTTCAAGTTCATATATATAGCAATTCATTATGTCTCAAAGGACTTACAAAATGAAGCCTACCTATTTCTCACTGAAAAGCAATCAATCATAGAACAGAATGAGGACACACAAACACAAGGGGAGAAAAAAACTAAGCACAACACAGGAAATAGCAACTTCTAACACCTACTGCAGCCTTATCCAGCATATCTACATATCTTAGCGTACATGGCGCCACCAGCCTTAGACCCTCATTGCATGCATAGAAAAACTGACGCAACCTTGGCCAAGCCAAGTCAAGGCCCAGGCTTTTGTATTTGAGCTATGCAGGAGGTTAGTTGCGAAGATAACTATCGTCTTAGCTTTGACAAATATCAAATCCACTGAGGACCACAAGTTCCTGGATAATGCAGTATGGCACATATAGCAAAGCCAATATATTTTAATATAATAAGGTATAGCTTAGAATTAAAAGAATGTAAAAAAATGAAGCTGGACCAGGGTTATATTTTTGTCACATTCTGTTTATCCATTTGTCTTTTAGCAGGATATCTCAAAAAGTTATGAATGGATTCGCACTAAACTTTGTGGAGAGGTTGGTCATGGAGCAAAGAAGAACTGATTAACTTTTAATTGTACTAATTATAATACTAATTGGCCACAGGGCACAGAAGGATTTGTGGCTTCTAATGAAAAGGTATACAACTTCCAAAGGAATTCATGTAATAGCACAAAACACTGTGGAAAGTTTGGTCATGGGGTAAGGAAGAATGAAGTTTCACACCAGCTGGCCAAAGGGCAATGATGGTGGGTTTGGCTTGTCACTAAAAGCCATACTTCCAAACAGATTGATGTAATGCCACAAAACTGCAACACCACAATTTAAAAATCCCCAGTAGTTATAGTATGCTATTAAGTAAAATTAAAATAACCGAAATCAAAGGAAAAAAACAAATGAGACTAAATTGAAAAATATGTTCAATGTGCACGTGATTTAGTAGCGAGTCCAACATTTTGGGCAAAATACCCTTTTTCCAACTAACCCAAACTGAGACAAGATGGTCGATACCATTTTCACCTCTGTATGTCCACTCCGATGGGTAGCATTTCATGTTAGCTTAGCATAAAGAAGTTATAGTTATCTACCATCTAATGTGTCCTAAAATTACATTTTTTTAAATTCTAAGACATGTATTTCATTACCATGTAACACATGATAGATTGTGTAAATAAGACAGTTTCAGAGTTGCTGTAAGGTTTATTTTTTTCACTTTGACAGAGCTAGGCTAATGACTCCTGTAGACTTCAAGTCTTCATGCTAAGCTAACAGGAAATGCTAACCATCAGAACTGAACCAGTAGACGTACAGAGGTGAAAATGGTATTGAACATCTTGTCTCAGTCTGGGTAAGTTGGAAAAAGGGTATTTTGCCAAAAACATTGGAGTATTCCTTTAAATATAGGTGACCAAATACATGCAAAATAATCCAACTACCAAAGTAATGTTTAACACTAGTTTAATCTTCCATGCAGTGAAATATAAGTAGGACAGATTACATCATTTTCTCCAATACTACTCCACTGAAAACTTGAGTGGTAGATACTGTCAGGTCTGCTTGTCAGGTGCAGTGACAGTTGACTCATACCAACAAGCACAACCGAGTTCAAATGAGATGATACACCAGTTGCAACAAAAACAACATCCCAGCTTTATCAGAACAGCCTCCCTGGTGGCTGCTGTGTATTTTCTGACCACAACAACATGGAAATGGAAATGTGAATCCAATGCACATTGTAGTGTTACTGTACTGTGTGTGCGCGTATGTGTGCGTGTCTGTAAATGCATGCTGTTTTTCTGGGTTGGTTTGTGTTCTTCAGAATGTGAATGTCCTACTGAGGCTTGCTTTGAGACAGACAGGCCTTTGACTGAGGAAGGAGAAGGGAGCTTTGTCAGACACAAACATTGGGATTGTTCACTACCAAGCGTGCGTGCGTGTGTGTGTGTGTGTCTGTGTGTGTGAGAGAGGATTATGTGTGTGTCTTTGAGATAGAGTGTAAGTGTCTGTAAGGAAGAGGCTGGCTGTGTGTATGTAGGATTTGTTCAACACAGCAAGTGCGTTTGTATGTGTGAGTGTGTGTGCGTGTGTGTGTGAGTGAGAAAGAGATTGCCTGAGAAAGCGAAAAGAGAACAAGTGTTTCGTATAGAAGTTTCGGAGTGCATGCTGATTTGTTATCATCACACAGCGTGCAAGTGCACACCGTATGTGTGCATGTGTGTGTGTGTGTGTGTGTTACAATTGTTCCACAGACAGCAGATCAAAATGGACGCACAGCAGCTCACTCCCCCAGCGTCTCGTACCGCCACAGTTCACACAGTGAGTAACACAGATTTTTTTTCATATTTGCCTTTATTGTCTCATCCGCAGTCATAAAGCCTTGTACCTGCAAAATGTCTTCAATAATTGATGCCACGTAGAATTTCCATTTTTTACCTGTGATCTCCCTTAAAAAATGAACTGAAAGCAATATGCACATCTACAAAAGACTGAATTTCTGACCTCAGAGTGGTTGTATAATACTGCTGAAACTTTGCCTATGCACAATATGTATGGGAGCTGACTGTAAACATGTCACATGAGGAGAAACAAGCTAACGATATTCTTGAACACTGACATGTAGAAGATTGTGCTGCTGCCATAACCCATCATAACTGAACAGAGAGATTTAAAGTTTACAAATGGTAGCCATGTAACCACTTCAACTACTGCATAAAATACATATTCAACTGTCACATATAGTGAGTCCTTGAGTGGCAGTGATTAGGGATTAGGGAGTCAGTCCTCCAACACATTAAATCATTCAATGAAAAAAAGAAAAAAACACTTTCATTCCATGGAATCAATGTAAACAAAACAGGCATCATCAAAAAAAGGCATCATAATATGAATTATTTGAGATACATTCAGGCATTCCTGGGTGGAGATTTATTTTTCAGTCCAGGTTCAAGGTTCAGCCACAACTGTCCTCACTGTTTGATGCCTGATGAGCACAAAGTAGCCCAGATGGTTTGAGGGGGATTGAGACCTGTGCTGCTGGGTTTGTCCTTTAGTCCTTAGTTACAGAAAACCCAGCAGACCGTTCTCCATGCCAGGCTGTGTGTGTGTGTATATATGTGTGTGTGTGTGTGTGTGTGTGTGTGTGTGTGTTTTCTCCATCGGGCCAGGGCACCAGTATTGATTTTGCTCCCCATGCAGCATTCCATTAGCCAGGTCTGAAACAAAAAGGACTGGACGATGATGAATCCACATTCAGATGAATGGGGGCTGCTCAGCACTGTTGTCTGAACACAGAGTCTGGCTGGGCTTTCTGGTAGCTTTTCACAGCAATATGTGGCCTGACCAAAAGCTGCATGGTTTTCACTGATTTGGTTACTGAGATAGTGGTTTAGATTTAAACTGTATTATCATTTATCAAATGAGCCACTGACAGAAAAAGGTTGATAGAACAAACTATAGCATGGGTTTGGAGCCACCTATTCAGTCTTTTTTTTCCATTTCCACCAGAGAGAAATTCTTATTTATTTATTTTTTAAGACATTGTTTGAGAAACGTGACATATAATCCCAAATAAATGGAAGAAAATCATTGAGGATACTGATAATAACTGAGTCTGTAAAAAATAGGATGTGTTTTTCACTGATCTGGCAGGTATATGAATGAATAAGTGTTGCCTTCAAGTGCACTAATTATCATGCAATAATGATTTGAATGGGATTTCCCATTCAAATAATTTCCCAAGCTGTTAACCTTAATATTGACTTCACCTTGCAAGAGTGACAGTCATGTGCCTGAAGTCTGACTGCATTGCATTAGGGCCATGTTGGTTTTTGGAATGTGATCAGCTGATCAGATCACATGACTAGTTAGTCAATGTGAGAACCAAAATCCTTCTCTCTTTCCCTCTCTGTCTGGCACAAACTAGCAAGACATTTTCTTCATAGAGAGCTAGGGGAAAGCCTTACACTCATTATTGCAATTTCATAATGATTATTACATAATTGTTATATAACTTATAAATAAAAAACAGCTTTTCTATATTTTGAATTAAGCCTTTTTTAGCCTCTATTAGGATAGAAGTCTTATTGCACTGGCACGCAGTTTTGCTGGTTTCAAGAAATGTCATTTCCTTTGAAGAATGAAATATATCACAATGAAACAAATTCTTGAAAGTCAAACAGTTCTGAAACATGTCCAAACCTGGCCACTTTCCTCAGGGTCATCCACACACCAGCATAAGAAACCTGATTCCAAATTACTGCAATGTTATGTGAAATTCCTCTGAGGAGTTATAGTGTGTCTAAGGTACATAGTGAATCATACAGTGACCTTTTATCTCCTATGATATCAGTATAATATCACTATAATATTCACATAGTGACTTGTAGTGTATCTGTGGTACTCCATAGTGAATTTATAGTAACCTTATACCACTCACCAGCATTTTTATCTCCTATGATATTGCCAAAATATTCCTGTAATATTCACATACTGTGTCTGTGGGCCTCTATAGTGTGTTGATAGTGACATTATAGCACTTTAAGGTATCGTTTTTATCTTTTATGGAATTGCTATCCTATTATATTTCTACAGGGAATATTGTGCTTAATGGTGTTTATCATTTACAATGGTCTGACTAACAATCTCAATGGGCTGCTGTAGTTTTGCTGTGGTACTGCTAAAAATCGTATGTGGTTATTGTTCTTTGTTCCTAAGGGAAATAAAATTAAGTTTCGCCCCTCTCCTTCAATTGCTTTCTCCCTTTAAGGCCACAATCAGCTGCTGAAACAGAGGCTGGTTGGTATTGTTGCATCTGGTCTCCTCCTTCCTTCATTCCCTCCTCCCTTCCCCTGTCCCTCCCTCCATCCATCCATCCATCCTTCCACCCCCTCTCCTCTCCTATCCTCTCGTCGCCTCTCTTCTCCTCTCCACACACGCACCATTGCCTCCTCCGGCATAATGACCAACGATTCCCCGGAGGAGGAGACCCAAGCTTCGGGAGGCGGCGGCGGAGGAGGAATAGGAGCAGGGGGAAGAGGAACCACGAGAAGAAACCGAGCGGACGACAATGTCACCATCCTGACATCCTCCATGGATCTAAGCAGAAGCAGCCGGAGCCGACCCAGCAGCAGCAGCG
>OMKZ01042717.1:29670-43688 GCA_900302535.1 Neoniphon sammara
TGAAAAGAAAAGAGATGAGAGAGGAAAATCTGCCTAGCACTCCAACATCTCTTTTCTAGCCATGTAAACTGGAGTTGCATCAGAGCATATCACAGTCGATACTTCGCTGCCTGGAGAAAGTGTGGTTAAGTACAGCTGCCTGACCAACTGTCAAAAGTCATAAAAGCCTCTCGCTGGGGCTAAGGCAATGGAGGAAATGCTTGATATTTTTGCAACTAAATTTTTCTGTCAGTTGAATTTAATGGATTTCTTGAAATTCCACTTTGCTTTGATAGAAAAGACTCCTCTGCATGGATTTTAGATTGAGAAAAACTAGAGAGAAATGGGGGTGGTTGCTTCTGGAGCCACTTTGATATGCTTATATGAGTTTGCATGCATGGTGTGTATATGAGTGGGCATGAAAGAAATGTCCACACATACCTTCAATAATGCTCAAGTATGCTAATGATAATGCATAGTCTGCATATCATCATCAACACGCACGTGCGTTCGTAGCACTATAGACGCATGTGGCACTGGGACGTCCCGCTGACAGCCTCAGTGTGGCTCCTATTAGCAGTGCCCGTCCCCCATCAGGGCCCTGTCCTCCCCGCTCCGTCACCATGACAATGGGAGCCGTCCCGGTGACAAAGTTGCCGTGACGACCCCCGTCCCGCCACACCCCAGTTCCTGGGGTCCTTTCCGGTCCCCCTCATTTCAGAGGGTCTTCCATTCATGGGGCATCTGTGCCAGCTATTTCAACACATACGGCGCTAATGGGCGTACAATATGGGAATGGTATGGAAGGAGGGGTGTGAGGCGCGAGATCGATAGCCACACACAGGCTGGATTGTGCACGGGCTCCGTGTTACGTTCCGGCCGTTCCACATGGATAGGCTTTGAAGTGCTTCAGGATAGGGCGAGGATGTGAAAGCTGCACGTGCCAGCTCCACAGTTTAAATGGTCTATGTGGTGCCTGTAGATGGACAAACCACCATCCTGTTAAAGACAGCTTGACTGCAGCACTAAGGCACAGCGCGCTTATTCAGTGATTCGCAAAACACACACACACACACACACTCAGACACGCAGTAATTCCTCAATCAATCTCCTCAAGAGCAGGCTTTCTGCCTCCACAGCCTGGTCTATAACAGGGCGATTAACAGCCAACGAGAGCAACATCTAGCTGCACACTCTCCTCATTTAGAGGCAGGTTAGATTGTGTGGGAAGGGTGTGTAACAGGCCAGACACGGCTAGATATGGATAAACACGAGCTCAGCAGTGTTTTGCAAGAAACTTCCCCCTTTGTTTTCAGGTCAGTCTGAACCAAGCTGCCAACCTGCCAACCAGCTTGCTGCAGAACACACGTCTGTTAGACAATACAGGCGTTTGTGTGTGGAATGAAACTATAGCAAATAACACAAGCCGTAATGCGCTCATTTGAACTGAAGAAAGTACCTCAAGCATAACACCACTGCGGCTGTTTTGGATATTGTTTTGAATACGATGAATATTCATAACACTGCTGTCACCTGATAATAATATATCAGGGGGAAAAAGCAGAAATCAACAAATCATAACCTGCATATGCTGCTAATGTTGTTGCAATTATCCTCCAAACCAAATTGCCGTTTTTTATTTCTGTCATAAACTAGCCATAATGAGGCAGCAGTGAAGTGCCACTACAAAGATATGTGACAATGATTGCATGCTCCCCGGTTTCTCTCCTCAGCCAGTTGTAATTCTCAATAATGCTTCTCCTTACCCATGTAATCATGTCATGAGGGCCGTGTTCTTGGTGAATATACACTGTCACTTCTGCTGTGTAAACACACGGCATTTTAACTGCGCTTCAGGCTCTATGGCTGTTTCATCTTCCTCTGACAAACTTTGGCCTCAAGTTGTTTGTACCAGCTTGTGCTCATTTATCCATGTGAACATGCATATTGCTGAATACTTGATGCTGAGGGAATCAAAAGAATTTTTCAAATACACAACACTTATAGTGGCTGTGACTGAAACAAAGTAGTGGTTCTTGTAATAGTAGTAGTAGCAACAGGAGTAGTAGTAGTTGTAATAGTAGTAATATTATCAATAATGGCAGAAATTATACTAATAGTAGTTGTGGTAGTAGTAATAATAGAAGTAATGGTAATTGTAGTAATAATAACAGAACTAACAGTATTAGCAATGTGCCATCTGCAGACTAGGCTCTTTAAAAATGACAGTCCCTGTTCATTCTTATAATATTGTATTTATTATTAAGTAATGAAATTGCAACAGAGCGTGGCCATAATTTGGAACATTTGCACATTGTGTTTTCTTCTCTCTTTCTGTTTTGTTCAGGCTAACTCTTTGTGACCTTTTGCTGCTCTCTTTTATGCCTTTTGTTGGTTTCTTTTTGTGTTTTTGGCCGCATAATAGTTTCCACACCGTGACTGTGCAAATCAATTCCCTCATAGTCTTGTCAGTGACATGAGGACCTCTGCTTGAAGCGTGCAAACCAAATTTCATGCGAATCCATCAAATGGAGGGGGGATGAATGGTGGCACATTGAGCGTTTTGCCATTCATATTAATGCTAATGCAAAGATGGATGCAGATAGGTCATTAATGTCACCATCACAATGGATAGATGTCTTTGTCGCTATGAAACTTGTTATGACTTTCAAAGCCTTTAAACATTCCCACACAGCTCTTGACCAATTAAAGCATTAAAGGTGAAATAGTTCCATCTCAGTGTCAAACAAAATTTCCCCTCATCGGACAATAAAGACTTTGCTTGATTATGTTATGACAATAATGGATGAGTCTGAAACATATAATATAATTCAAAGTACCTATATCTCTAACTAAGCATTTAGACTTTAGCATAAACAGCACATGAATTAATTGTGCAGAAAAGCTCCACCTTGCTATTCAGGTAGAGGGACGGTTTGGCTCTTCATCCGCATAGTTTACCTGAACATAACATACAAATATATGGGAATACAAGGCCAATGTATATTCTCACCATCATCCCTGGTTTGAGAACATGATCACAATCAAGCTCTCATTACCCACTCCTTTCCCACAGAGCTTCTGACAATTAGTCTGACTCAATTAAAAGAGAAGCACACAGACAAAGTCAGACTATTGACAGAATCTTGCATGTTGAAAAGCTGGCAGAAAAGAGTATTGAATAGCCTGATTTTTTTGTTTTTTTTTCTACCTGACTTCATTTCCTGCTTTTACCAATTTAATGAAGCGCTGTGGCTTATAGAGATGGGTTTTGTCTGCGTTGCTGATAAAGCTAAGCAGTCCTACTGACTTTTTAAACCTCTATTCACCCTGGGAAGGTTTGTGGAGTGTGCATGCACATTTCTAGGACTACTTTGGTTTATATCCATACATTTATGCACATCCACATCTTGAAGCTGCCCAGTTCAACCACAGTCTTCCGCTGGCTTCTGAGTGGCTCCAGTTTCAAGGTTGCAGTTTCAAGGTAAAGTGCCTTGCTCAAGGGGACCTCAACAGTAGTTGTAGATCAAGGGGAGACATTCTTCATACTAGTCATACATGAATATGCGCTTGATTATAAAATTTGCAGAGAAGCCAATTTATGAAATTTCTTTCATTTTTCTTTTCCAATTAAGATATTAACTTTCGAAGGGAGTGCAGCGGGAGAAAGCAGAGTTCTGTCACGTCAGGATTTCACAGTGGAACTTCATTTATTGATCGCCTGGGGACATTAACATTCCAGGGATATCTCAATGCTCGAAATCTTTGAAACAGCATCTTTAATGAAGGCGCTGTGTCATTAAATGCTCCAGCTATGACCGTTTCACATTCATTAAACTTGAATTAGAACAAACTCCATGCTCCATGCATGTTTCATGATCCTCAGTGTTTTTTTTTAAATCATTTTTCTCAGGAACATTTTTTTTCTAAAAATGAAGAACATGTTCATGCATCGAACTTATTGTTCATGCAACTGATAGCTCGACTTTAGGGCAATGCACAGACAGATGCAATGCATCTCCAGTAATGTCCAAAGAAAACCATGGCCTATGAACGCACCACATGTAGCAGCTCATTGTCCCATCAGCTGGTTTGCCTGTCAGGATAATGACAGGGTGTGAGGCCTATTCCCTTGGATGAATGTCAGCTGAGATGACGTGTGGTTAATGTCTGACTTCCCTCGAACAGTGAGACGAGACTGCTGCCAGCACCTGCAGTCAGATGGGCATCAAAAAGGTAGTGGTGTGCCACTAGACGCCACACGGCACCAGGGCAGAACATCTGTGGCCAGGTCTGCGTTTGTGCCCTGCTGGGGTCTGCTGTTGCAGTTTGCCCCCCTTGGGAACCTCTGGGCTGGGGTAAAGACAGCCGGATCTATCCCCAGCCCCTCTCTCCCAGCTGGATAGAGTTGGGCCAAGGCAGGCAAGCAGCCAGATCCGGGCATCCAACCAGGCTGCAGGTGTACGGTGCCCCACCCCCCCAGTCCTTGCCCCCCCTCCAAAGATAGACCCGCAACTGCCACAGGGGAAGGAGGTGGCGGTAATTGGCGGTGTTTTTTGGCAACAAACACCATGTGCCACTGACCCTGGACCAACGAGCAGTTGGCACGGTCCATCATTAGAGCTGGGCACCCGCCACTGCCCATATGCCAAAGTGGCATAATTGGTGCTTCTGTCCTATACTTTTAGTTGTGCATGCCACAAGAACAAGCCCCCTGAGCAAAATGGCCGCTGTCTCCCTATGGGGCGCTGTGTCCAATCACGCCTCACAAGCTAGTTCCCCAGGAAACCCCGCGGCTGATTTCCCCATTTCCTCCAATTGCCTCCTAGCTTACACAACTTGAAAGCCAACTTCAAAGCATCTGGAGTGCCAGCTATCATGGTTGGAAGCTAGAGGAGCAGTGGCCTTCAAGGGCAAGAGAAATCCTTGAGTGGCATCTATATCTATCTCTTCGCATCGACTGTCATACGGCTAGCAGGGTAAATGGAAGTGACAGGGCCAATATGCTTTAGTCAGGGGATTAGCTGATCTCCAGAGGACTAAGTTACATGCAAGGCCACGAGGGGAGGAAGTTAAACAAACCAACTAGCTGCACCCCACAGCCCGATTACCTAAACCCTAAGCAAACTCTGGGTAATTGCACAACAAAAGAACAATTAGCCACAACCCCATGGATATTAAGTAGGTAAAGATGCTGTCATTTATCCCCATCAGATATTTGCATCTCATGAATTCCCCTCTGCACACCTTCCCATATCAATTTCAATCTATTCTTATTTTCCTAAAAATCATTTTCACATTAATGCAGATAAATGCAAAGTACTCATTTAAATATGCATTAGAATTATAACCGGCCCCACCTCCCCAAACCAAAGGTGGTAATTTTGCAAAGCCCCGGACCGTGTCTGCCTCCCTTGGGTTAGAGTCCTCCAGTCCCACGGCGACGCACTGCCATTTTCAAGTACTTCTCAAAGACTGACCCTTCGCACCTCACTGCAGCAAGACTTTGATGTGGCTTGCCTGGAAAAAGACCTCACACCATTCAGTGGGATTGGTTCACATTCTCACAATCAGTGCACGGGGACCTTCGAAACACTGGAGTTCATTCCAATCAGCGCTGGAGAGAGAAAATATTGCAGTGCAGGAGTGAAGAGGGCTGCATCATATTGATTGGAACTAAAAAAGATGAGTTATTTGTCAGCGTTGAGATTTGAAGGAGGAGAGAACTTTGAGCTTGATTGCTTTCCCACTGTGCGGCACGCGGCAGACAGCAAACTTCAAAGAGGCCACCCATCCCAGGTGGACGTCGCCTGGGGAAAATCAATGGCAAGCGCCAATCACGGCTTAATAACTGGTTTAACCAAGATTCGCTGTCACTCCTCCATACGCTATCTGACATCTGGGATCTCATGAAAATTAAAATTTAATTTAATTTAATTCAAAGCCCAGATAAATAGGGTGATACTAAACAAATGAAAAGTGGCTAATCAAGAATCACGGAAAATTACAAGCTAGACCAGAGACACAGCCACATACTAACGTGGCTATCAATTGGGTATGGCTTGCCAGTATAACAGAGAGCAAAGATAAGGCAAAACTGCCAAAAAATTATTTAGCTATATCTGCAAAAATAGTAAGCAAGTAAATGAGTAAGTAAGTAAGTCAGTAAGTAAATAAAATGATCAGGGTAGCAATCAGGACAAATGTTCCTTCTAGTGTGTATAATAATATATCATATTGATCATATTTCATGTCAGTCATCACCCATTGCGCTACTTGGTCCCCAGAAATTTAGTTGATATTAGTGGATTATCAGATGCAGAAAGTTTGCCATAGTTTGGGGTTTGATGAATTGACCCTATCCACACTAAGAATGACTAAGCCCATTTTAGCAAGCAAAAAAAACAACAGCAAATGGTAATGAGTAAAACTGTGAACACAAAGAGGGGAACCTGATGTTGTTACACATGTGCGTTGATTTCCACTGAGGTGCGTCTTGTCTAAAATACCCACGGAGGCTGCTAAAACAACTGCATCACACATCAGCGGCTACAGCCCCACCCCATCCCTAACTGCCGGTGCGGGCCAGCCAGCTGGGTCCCCCTCCACCTCCCCTTGCTCTCCTCTCTCTGTGTGGCTGATGAACCAGGTCCAGTAACAGGTAGACTCCCCAGGTGCTGGGACCTCCTCCCAGCTCGCAAAGCTATTGCACACCAGCCCAACAAAGCTGAGCTTAATTAGCCGAGGGGGGGGGCTACCACTGGCCAATAATGAGCTGTGGTGAGAGTAATGTCATAGCATGGAGGGATGTGGAGGTGGGGGTCCGGGGGTCATTTTTTTTTTTTGGTGGTGCTGAATTATGGATTTTAACCATCTGGCCATGCAGGAGGGGTGGGCAGAGGAAAATGATATGCCTGACGGACGCCTTTAACAAAGATGTGGAGAGGGAGAAGGGCGTGTCTGAGATCACAAGCTGAATTATGGCAACCGTGACTGGGCTATTGTGTAGCGTGATGGGTTGGCTATTCACAGCTGGGGCAGCCCAAATTGTTCTTTTATACTCTTTTATTCTCCTTTATTGAAGCCAGAGGGGCTTGGGAAATGATTAACAGACAGCACAACAAGATGGACCCATTGTCAGCCTTTCCCTCTCAATTTAGTCCCCATCCATTTATTTTCACCACTGTCTCCGTGATGCAAATGCATAGACCTTGCTTGGTTAACTACACTATCAGTGGTCAGGCCCCAGAAAATTGGCTGGAATAACACAACGGGTGCAGCATGCTTGCCAAAAATGACTGTTTTTGCTTTTGTTTCCAAATACCACTTTATACAATATACAATATCTCTAATAGAATCCAATATGTGTTTTGGCGAGTAGAAGTTTGTCTACAGTTTTATATAGCAATTTCCTCCGCGAAACACTTTCAGCAACTTCAGTCGTTCTTGGGAAAACTTAAAGCCCTACTTCAAATGCACAATTATATCAGACAACACTATGACATATGCCCATACAATGCAGAACAACAAGGCTAGCTGAGCCAGCCAAATCTCCCACCATGCCCCATGCTGAACCCCCTCCTCCCCTTGCTCTGCCTCTATGTTATGCCTCCTCCATCTGGTGTCCATTTTGCAGCCCACCTCTTCTGGGCCTCGGGGGTGGGGCAAGAGAAACCACGGCCAGCTTAACAAAACCTCTCAAAGGGCACCGGTCCCCTGCCTCCTGCCTCTCCATAAACCCAACTAGATGGAGTTTTCATGGCAATTAGGGCAGAGAGATGAGTGGCTCTTTTCCAGGCACCCACTGGCCTTCCTGCACCACTGTTACCAGGCCCTCTCAGATCTTTCACGCTGAAGCCATTAGCTTGGCTGGCCCGCTGGCGACGACTAATCGTTGGCCTCTCAGGAAATGACAGCTGTCCTAATGGTGATGCAGTCATCTGGAGGCTCCTAAGATCAGAGACAGTAGGTTTACAGTGACCGGAGGTGTTCAGGTGTCACCAGATGCAGACACAGACACACTTTTATTGGGAAGTTTTGACATGACGTCATTGGATGTTTGCGCCACTGAATTCGAGAAACATGTGGCTTACCAGGTGTGAATGTGTGATCTTTGATCTGACCGTACTGGAAAATGTATTTCATTGACTGATTCATTCATGGTCCTTTTCAAATGTTTAAAGTAACCCAGAACTTTCCGTAGCATGGGACTATTCAGAAATTGTGTTCAGGGGTTGACTTTTGTTCCTGCTGTAGGAAGAACCAACCATGAAGCTTGGTTCTTCATAAAGGTCCCTGGTACCCAGATTTTAGTATCATCGCCGAGCAGAGCCAAAATTAGGTCTCGGGAACTTCATCAGGAATTGTGTCTTAACCTGTGGAAACAGTTTCAGAGCCTGTGAAATAGGTTTCAGCTCGGGAAGTTCTGCGTGATCATGTGATCTTGGCTGCAACCAATTAAAGAAACATAAGCATTTTGGGGGTTTGGTGTGGATGGTCAACTTTTTGAAAACTTTGAGGAAAAAAGCTAGTGTGGATGGAAAGCAGCTTGATCCAAAAGCGGCATTTTCAGATCTGTCTGGACTAGGGTGGAGTTGGCCTGAGTCTGAGACACGTTTTCAGGCGTGCTTTTATTTGGTGCCACCTGGATTTGATTGGCAGTGTTCTCACATGGCCACACAAACTGAACTAAAAAAAGTAAATCAACCACTTCAAACATGCTTGGTGTGATCGTGCCCTCAGTTAACAGACCAAGTCGTTGCTTTTACAAATACAGCTCTTATGGTGTTGAGATGGTGGTCAAAAAGGTTTAGTCAAATACAGGAGAGAGGATAAAAAAAAAAAAATACAGTATATAATTGTACATACACATGGCATTCATTTCACCTTGGGGACACTGGGAACACATTTTCTTGTGAAAATCTTGAACTATATTTTAAGATGAATGTCATCTATATGTACAAATACAATTTTGGCAGCATATTCAACGTATTCTGATGAAAAGTATTATTTTTGTCACTGTGGTACATTATAGCAGTTCCTCTGTGAGCTCTTGGTGCAGGAATTTTCTTCTCGACCCACTAAATAAATGATACCTAAAACTGTCTCTCTCTCTCTCTCTCTCTCTCTCTTTTTTTTTTTTAACCAGTATACATCCATAATTACCACAGTAGGGATCCTGTCTAGAAAAACAGGGGAATGGATTTAAAGACTTTCTTTAAAGAGCTGCTTCTAGCCTTGAAATCATTATGTAACCCAGTGGCATAGAAACCTTGTTTCAGCAGTGTTGCGCTTGTCAGTTCTTCTATTTTTTATTAATGGAAGCATGGTGCTGTACAAGACACTCATATACTTTAGTACTGTTGGATTCACCAGTTAAGCAGAACATTTGTGTTGTGCCAGCGCTCTGCTTCATGCCCATATAGCGAATTTAAATTACAAGACCTTCGGTTTCTATTCAGTTTTTACCCTCAAGTTCAAGACATAAGCGCGCATACACTCTCTCTCACACACACACAACTGAAGGCATTTGATACACTTATTATAACACAAAGTGCTGAGGATTTCCCCTCTTTAGTGACCCTGCACTAAAAAGACCCCCGCCCTCAACCCCTCAACCTCCGGCACAATGCAGAGCGCATAATCTAATTAAGTCACAGAGCATTTCATTGAGATCATTATGAGACCCTTGTTAAAATTTGATGCTCAATCAACTCTGAAGTTAGTGCAGTGGTGTCCTCCTGGTACTGTACTGGTAGATATGTATTGTTAATATTGGTAGCCTCGACAGAAAGGCCTCAACACAGGTGCAGAAATTCACAGCACGTTTTTATTTTGTTGAAATGTCACATAGATCCTTGTTTGATCATAAAATTAGGAGTAGGATATGCATAGCAAATAAATGCAGGCCGAGGCTAATAAATTAAAATGTAATTTGTGTAAGACATTTTGGCTTGAGATTGTTTGGCTTAAGAAGGCTTGAATTTTCACTGTCTCAATTAGCATAAAATCATAAGACACACACCTCATCTTAGTCCAGTCTACCACAGAACTACACCGGTTCTGTGGTAAATCAACATTTCAACAGTAGAGTGTCTTGGTCTCCAGGTCTGGCGCTATCAAATGCCACTGGTAGCTCTACGTCACTGTTGGCCGTATTATTTTACTATTCATCCTTTTCAGCCTGAAAATAGCAGCACAATACTGTGCCACTGTACAAGTGAAGCCTATTTTATTCCTCCTATCACAGCAGACCTTTCCCAAACAGACAAAACTCACACACTGATGCGCTGTGAGACTCACTGGTGAAACCCACAAGTTAAAAGCTGGACTGCTAGAATTTGAGTCGTCTTTGCATTTGATCAAGGCAGAGCCGAACTCAGTCCAAGGCCCGCTGGTGAACTAGTGTTGAGGCTACAGGATGATATGAGATTATATACTGTATGTACAGTGTGATCCATGTGCAGCAGCACGCTGATATTTTGGCTCTTTTGTGCAGCCAAAGCAGCTTTGTCTCCACGCTGATCTTTCTGTTAAAGCCTTTGGGAAAATGAATAGGTAAACCTCTTA
Source organism: Neoniphon sammara (assembly GCA_900302535.1). Lineage (NCBI taxonomy): Eukaryota > Metazoa > Chordata > Actinopteri > Holocentriformes > Holocentridae > Neoniphon > Neoniphon sammara. The sequence goes on from OMKZ01042717.1 coordinate 40,219, forward strand.
AATTGTTCATGTTCACATTTCAAGTTCTGCAGCAGCAGCAAGATGAAAAAGATGAAACTTCCATTGTTTTCATTTGTGGTTCTTATGTTAAATCACTATTGCAAAAAAAACTGTGTGTTGCGGCCCCTTTTGTACAATCAGTAGTCCTAAAGTTCAAAAGTTATTCTCTAACTCATCTGCATGTTTTTACCTGCATGCCCTAATTGGTGTAAATTTAATAAGGGATATCCATATGGACAATGGCTTTTACATGGATTCAGCTCATCAGTGTACTTCATGGAAACAGCAAGCGGCCTTAATATGTTGTACAATGAGAGTAGCAATTCTAGACAAATTGAAAAAGTTCATCACAAAAGAAATCAGTTCTAGTGGAAGAAAAGGCCTCCCCAATCAATTACTTCTCACAACAAAAGAACCTAAACCAGCATTATTTGTTCATCCACAGAGAGCACATACATGTATTTGTCTACTCCAAGCCATGAGTGATTACTGTTCATTGGAAGGGGCAGCCCTTTAATTAGCCAGGGAGTCTCTGGGGAGCCATTACCATGGGGGAATCTTGCCCCTCTTTATTAGCCCATTTTAATATTGGCTAAGAAAAGAGATGCACAACATAGAGCAATTTGGTTTCCTCAGAAGGGGCACATTTATCCCATCTTAGGGCCCACCAGCCTTGGTGAATATGCATGCTGGGAGGTGAGCTGTGGGGTGCCACGGGGGTGTGGGGACATGTGACAGGGGTGATGGACGACCCAGGCCAGGCGTCATCTGGGGTCCCTCACACCATCACTATATGGGGCTGCAAGTTCCTTAGGACTTAATGAAGAGGACGAGGTGATGCAGCACCGGGAAATGGGAGGTGACAGATATGTGCTCCTGATGAAAAGGAGCTGAAGGGTTGGGAATTTCTGAGGTCTCAATGCACTGCCTGTCCAGTGTTTGGATAAGGAAGCTATGCACAAAAAAATTTTTGGCGATAATGTAGGCTTTGGCGATATCCAAAATTTAATATCATGATAGTGTCTCATCAAAGTATCTTGATATTCAAAATTATCGTGATATTTCACCCAACATTTAAAAAAAAATCCACCTTTTATTTTTCGTTCTAAATTCTTCATATAGAATCCCCCAGACTAAAATGATGAATTGCATATTAATCAAAACTTGTATCTGTTATCTGTGTATTCACAATTACCTACACACTATTACTGTTAAACTGTGCATCTGTTCAGCTATAATAAAGGTAGATTGACACCAGCTGTAGTGTCAAGAATTTAAGAAACTTTTTTTAATCTCAAAGAAGTTAAATAAAAGTTTAATAAAACAATAAGTCTGATTCAGTATTGTAGAAAATATTGTATAGCAGCAAATGGTATGTATGGTCGATATTATTGGATATCCGCCTACTGAAGGCTGTATGAAATGGAGCATGCATCTCATGTATTTTATGATACGTAGGGATGGTGAAATGTAAAACCCAAAGACACCCAAATATTTAATATAATGTGATATTTTACTGATCCCTATAGCTCAGAAATCCCCCCTCCCACACACACACACACACACACAAAGTTATTCCCTGGAATGACTGGCAAGTGATCATATTATGATTAATAATGACGGTGTGACCTAGAGAACACGCATTGATTGTTTCTACCAAAACTGAAGACCTTCCTATCAAAGTCACCCATATTCTCCTGTAACAAAGTTGTGGCGGGGAGAGCCCGTCAAGGCGCAGCCGGTAATTCCAGCCAAGGACAAACTTCAGCTCCTCCAATCTCATCGCTACACCTCCATGAAAGCCCCTTTAATTAAAAGTCAGAGTGGAAAAAGAGGGCATTTCGCTTCACGACTGTCTCTCTCTGTCTCTTTCTCTCATTTTCTTTCGCTCTCCTTGACTCAGTGTTGGCACATTTCTACCGTTTCTCCCCTCCCTCCCGACTCAGCCGCTCATTTGAAATGATGTCAAATCAAGCGGTGCGTCACCAGAATTGACTAATTAGCAGCTCTGATGAATGTATTTTGCTCAACCTTGTTTGGGAACGGAGGGATTAAGGAACGGAAAGGCATATGTTGTCGAGGGCTGACCTTGGAGAGACCTGAGATGCACGCTTTGACGCTAAAGTGGTTTCAGGAGTGTATCAAGCCTCTCAGATTCACAGTAACGCCTCCCAAATGCAATTATAGCAGGGGGATTAGGTCCCTACTCCACACTGGGCTAAACACAAATTGGCCGCAGTGTGTGTGAGTGTATGTTTTCTGTGCATGTGGAAGTGGGAGGGGATGTTGTTGGCAGCTGGTCCCCCCTTGAGGGCTCTGTTTTGGGACCGTTTCATCATGCAGGCCTGGCATCCTCTCTGGGTTGGAGCAGTCTGGCATGCACGGCTTAAAGATCGTAGATGTCTGTTGTCGGAGAAAGGACTTCCATATTCTGTTTAGAGCGTGCGTTGGGTGTTTCTGATGTTTATAAGATAAGACTTCAAACAGTTGGTGTGTACTGCAGAGCGCACAAACGTTGCAGTGTAGCTCTGCGCAGGGTAGAACAAAACGCACTGATGTTTTTTTTCACCCTTTGACTCCGTTTAGTGGAAGAGATGTTGGAAAGAAAGTGAAATATATTTTACTTCAAAATGAGACTTTAAATCTTTGTAACTCCTCTCCTACTCTCCTACCCTAACCCTAACTATTAATGTAATATACCTGGATATCACCTTTTTTGTTTAGTCACAAAATAAAATATCTTTAATGTGGAAATACAGGCTTGGATACAAATCATTTGATTAGGAAGAAATGGATGTGAGATTTGGCTTTACCTTTCAAGATTAACAACAGAAACATTGATTTGTGCTAAATGTACTTGTTATCAATGGAATAAGCTTCAGTTTATATACTTAGATATTTGTCGGACATTGAGAAAATTACATCCATAAAATATATACATGCTGATCGTTTGATTGGTATGATCATGGTGTGATCTGATTGATATGAACTCCTTTTTGGGTCTTTGTAAGGATGTTCAGGACATATAATTCCCCCTTCCTCTAAATTTGACAAAAGTGAAATCCACCTAAAATCACGTCACAAAGTTAGGTTGTAACTATGATTTCTCTAAACTTTCATCTGCTTCATTGATAATGAAGTGAAGCATGACTTTGTGAGCTTCTATGTCCAAATGAGCTCCAATTCACTGCAATGGAAATGGGTACGGAGCAGAAAACGAGCTCGCCCTGGGTCCTGTCACTGTGTCCACAAAGTTGGTTTCTTAATGAGCAGCCCCACACATTGTCTACTGATGTCAATTATTCTAGAAACAGCAGCCTACTTCTGCTTGAGCAGGATATTTTGGTGGTTTCTCTACCCCTGGCAGCACCTATAAAGCCTGCTCCCCAAAGGGAAAGGTGCTCTTTCTCGTTTCCCTTTCCCCTCCCCAACCACAGAAGGGGCACATGTGTAGTTGCATTTGGGGATGG
>OMKZ01042724.1:0-11292 GCA_900302535.1 Neoniphon sammara
ATGGTCTATTTTCGGACTTTTTTCATATATAAGGCGCACCGGACTATAAGGCGTATTAAGCGAAACAACACAGTCAGATAAGTCAGTCAGTCAAACTTTATTAAACGCGTTCACATTAACTCTCAACATTGTTCAAACGTTAATGAGCGCATTCACAATAACTCAAAATTGTTCAGTTATAACACGTACGATACAGCACAGTCTGATACCGCTAAATCAAACGTTAGCGTATTCCATATAGTGTAATCCATATATAAGGCGCTCCGGATTATAAGGCGCACTGTTGTTTTTTGAGAAAATTAAAGGCTTTTAAGTGCGCCTTATAGTGCGGAAAATACGGTAAGTAACAGACATTTATTTATGTGAGAATATCACGGATTGCGACTTTAAACCTAAACCCAAGTCCTGACACTGACCGTCTGAAGAAGTGAGGCTCGGGCAAAATGACCTCACTTGTCCTCGGTCTGGAGGTCTAAAACTCAAAGTTGTTCTCACAAGGACAGCGAAACAAGAACACAAACACAGATGGAAAGAGGCACACAGACACTTGTGACACTAACACTAGCACAAACGCGCGTGCACACACACACACAGATACACACACACACACAGCGCTGTTACAAACGGCGGTGTTGCCAGAGGGTTGGTTGGAGCAGACTGAGGAGCCTGCAGCGGCAGAGCAGCTCTGAGCAGATAGGATGGAAACATCTGTTATGGCTGGCACTCTGTCCCCCTCCCTCTCTGTCTGTCTTTGTGCCGCGTACCCTGCCTCTCCTCCTCACTCTCCCTCTCCCTCACTCGTTCGCACATACATCTCTGTCTCCCTCATTTTCTCTGCGCTTCACACTCGGCTGTCTCTGTCTCTCTTGATACTTCGGTAACTCTCTGGCTGTTCTGTGTTTCTCTCTCTCTCTCTCTCTCTCCCTCTCTGTCTCATGCTCTCTCTGCCTCTTTGTTTCTGCCTCTTTCTCACCGTCTCTGCTGACAACTTACATGACGTTATCTAAATTGTCTTGATGTTGTAATCTGCTTCCTCCAGCAGCAGGTGAAAACAAAAGTGGCAAATTATTTTCAAAAGCCATAAGGCCCAGTGAAAAACCTATAGCAGGTCTGCTTCCTCGCTTAACCCTCGGGGGCTTTGCCAAAAAACTACTGAGCGTAACTACTGGCTTAAAACCTGAACTGGCTTTATTCAGAATAAATCCTTTAAGACACATGGCAGCATTCAGAAACATACAAAAATAAACTGACATCTTACCCTTAGTTATACCATATTTCTATAAATCATCAAATTCAGGGAAATTAATATTTGGCAATTCATCAGACACTTAGCTAAATTTTTATAATGCTTGTGAAAAATGACAAATTGCCTAAATCATGTGAGCAGTTAGGATTCATGGTAGGACTCACTGGAAACCACTATGTGAAAAAATAGTAAATGGATTTATTTTTTACCTTGGAAAAGTTTTATATTGCAATATTACCACTTCTATGTTTTAAAAAAAGGCTTTACACTTTAAACTAAATAGTAATTGAGGTTTTTGGGTTATCAGTGCGCCACTTATTTCTTGAAAGCACAAATGGCTTCTGTGAGATGAAGACATCATATCTCCAAAACATCAGCCCTTTCCGCAAATCAGCCTTGAGTTGAAAGCGATGGCCAAGCAAATTATACAGTCGACTTAGGATGGCTTTGTGGTGCCCTTTGGCCATAAAACCTAATCAACACTTAAATGACCATGTGGGGTTTTTAAGGAAGTGAAAAGTGAAGCGGTAGAACACAACAACAACACAAAACCAGAGCCCAGATGGTTGGAGTTCAAGGGTTTTTTTCTTTTTCTGTCCCCGCTAGGTAAACGTTGCCTTATTCATCAGGGTTTTGGACCCCGGGGAGGAGCGCTGCGATCAACACATAATGCAGGGTAATCTGAGGTTTGGTGCTTCTGAGATCACTCCAGAGGGGTCAGAGATCAGCGATGCACCTTGAGCGGGTAGAGGTGCGGCGACTGGTGCAAGGACGCTGCCTCCAGGTGGGACATAATGGCCGCTGCAGCAGTCAAACCGGAAAGCTTCGGGCTGCTGGGTGATCTCTTTAACCGGCAGGCCACCCTGCTGCAGATCCTTTCCCACGGGCCTAAAACCCTGGCGAGGTATATAACACATAAAACACTCTTGCAATACCCCAGATAGCCAAAAGAATTAATAAGCCCAATGTATTCCCGTCACACACTGTATAGCTGCTCCCATTTCAAAGAGGAGCAGAGCGTGTGATGTATATTGTGAAGTGTCTCGGGGCTATTTTTCTGCATCTGCTCCATAATACTCAAACCTTATAGACAGCTAGCGAGAAAGCCATATACCTGATAGCTGCAGAGGCTGCATACGCACACACAGCTGCAAATACATGCACACACAACACACACACACACACACACACATGCACAAGGCACACCTGAACACACACTCAGAGCTAGCATGAAAGCCATGAAGCCAAACGCTGCAGAGGGCAAGCTGCACACACGTGCATGCATATACACTTATAGTATACACACACTTATGCATACAGTACACTCAGTCACAGATAGCGTGAAAGCCGGGTGCCTGAATGTGGCTGGAACTGCTTGTACACACACACGCACACACACACACACACGCAAAACGCACTTGCTAACTACACTTACAAACTCACAGCTGGTGTGAAAGATAGGCACGCTGCAGTAGCTTGAGGCACACACACACACACACACACACACACACACACACACACACACACATACACACACAGCCATACATACATAAAATAGGCCCACCACCAGAAGGCACCTTTAATGGGCTTCAAACTAAACAAGTGATTTGTAATTGAACTTCATGTCAATCGGCAAGGGGGAGTTTGATGAGATTTTGCCCACTTAAAGGGCTGCTCTGGAACCATTACATATGCGATACTCACTCGTAGAATTACAATCAGGGATGCAGTGAACAGAAAACCCACCTAAGAACAAAACAAAACAAAAAAAAGTTTATCCACCCAAACGAGGATAAGGTCTTTGAATGGACGCTTTCCTTAAAGAGTACATCACTCATTACAATCACACAGAAACTGAGTGAATGAATGAATAACTGATCCACAGGGAAAATTTAGTCATAAAACGATGAACACAATGGACAAAAGTACATACTGGACATTAGTGAACATACAATGAAAATAATCCGTGTTCAAGATGTCAGTAACCCATTACTGGTCTTGAATCATGAGCTTTAGATGCAACAATGCCAATGATCTGTGTCCAGAGAGGAACTACATCTTTAGGAAGCTGCGTAGTGTCCTACTGCTAAAGTTAAACTGTTTTGAAACCTTTCATGTGTTGAAGACCGTCTTTATAAAATCCACGTAGCTCGCAGCGCTGTCGGCAATGCCCAGCAGCATGTCCTTTCCACTGAAAACAAGACGAAGGATAAGACAGCCCTGAAAACCCAGAACCCCAGAAGACACGCAGCTAAACAAAGTTTAGTTCGGCTTAGTTCAAACATGCTTTACATGTATACAAAAAGACAGCAAAGACGTTAGATTAATACTTGATAGCAGTGCCCAGAGACCTGATGGCCTTGATTAGTGAACAAAAACTGTTACAGAGCAAACAAAAAGGCAAATCAAAAGGCAAAGAAATGAGAAGTTGGATCACGGGACGACTGCTACAATTAAATCTGTATAGCATATAAAACAAAAAACAGTGTTATGAATAAAAAAGCTAAGAAGTGTATGATTAATAAAATATACGGGCGAGGAAAAAGCAGTGTATGCAGAAAACATTAAAGAGGCTATGTTTCATTTCCATTGGTGGTTATATTTTAAGGCTGATAAGGAAAAAGAGGTTTTCCGCATCTAAAAAAAAAATCTCTTGAATTCTTGTGTGCTTGCATTTGAGGACAGCCACTGCAGTGACTGGGGAGACGAACACTGACAGAATAAGCATCAGTTCCCCAATTTCTGTAGCTGACTGCTGGTCACTGCTCAGTACCTGCCTTAAAATAACTACACACAAAAGGGCTGCATCAATGAATCTGCAGGTAGGAATACACTTCTGAATACACATTCACTTGTGGCTCATTTTGACAGGATGCTGAGGATATAGATGTCTCAGACTGACAAGAGTAGGTTTTCTATTGTATCAGAAGTAGTTTTTCAAAATGCCATTGCTCTTTGAACCTCAGAACTTAAGACCCTCAGGCATTAAGTAAATTTAGCCCACATTATGCACCCAAAGGGAATGCATTGTCGCCTTTTTTGTTCACTCTCCTAGACTTCTGGGCTTCAGGTCAGGCAGTGTTGTTTTGTTTTCTGTAAACTGTGGGCCTGCAAAGCCCTTTGAGACCGTAACAGTGATTAAGGGCTCTAAATAAACTTGAACTTAAACTTAACATTCCACTGTAGGCCAGAGGTTTTCTCATGACTCCTCAGTTGTGGAAACCATCAGCGAGGGCAAGAAGCAGAAGCATGGGACTCTAGTGGAGAACTTTGTCAGGTGGTGCAAAGAGAACCATCTGCAGCCAGATGGTACCAGATGAAGGACCGGGGGGGTGACGACTAAACTGAACTCCATCCTAGACAACACCTCCCACCTCCTCTGTGGTGAGCTGGTGGAGCACCTTCTGCCTCTCCCTCAACCCGACAAGGTGCAACACAGAGCATGTTAGATACACTTAGGTTGCTTTCACCCTGGTATGTTTCACCTAGAGGTCTTCACGGGTCCAAAAATTCATGCCCAAACCGAAAAAACACGGAATTGTACTACCCAGAACCAAACCAGACCCATGTATTATATTTGAAAGCTGGTCCTGGACCATTTGCAGAACCAAGAAACCCAGCTGGGAGACACAGACACGATTGGTACCGATTTCACAGCTTTTAATTTACAAGTTGTCAAAACAAAACTTTGTGTCTTATCTAATGTATCGTTAGTAGCCTTCTCCCCAGTGCCTGGCTGTGACACATATAATCCATCTTCCTTGCCAAGAAAGTTGGTAACATCCAGGTTTTCTGTTCTTCCTCTCTTGCTGATTGAAACATCACGGCTATTCTACTCCTTATTTCAGATTAAAAGCCCACTTGCTGTCATGGTGACAGATGACAAACGTGACGTTTAGAATCAGCTTTGCAGTTTTGTGGCATCAAGTATAGTGTTAAATAGACCTGTGTCCCGTAGCAATAGAATGGGACCTGACCGTATATAAAATTGATCCGAAGTCATACAGGTCCCAGGTCGGGTCTCAGGTTCTAGGGTTTGATTGTACCCATGAAGACCTCTAGTTTCACCCCATTGGTGAGGTTCGTTTGGGTGGGGGAGAACACCCCAATCCAACCCAAACACCAAATGTTTGTACCCGAGGCTGCTTGAAAGAGGTGGTCTCAGATCTGTTCCAAGTGAACTCTGGAGCAGTTCATTTGAAGTGAGAAAGGTAATCTCACCAATGCATGATTTGCATTAATCTAAATAACTCTTTGCCAAGGCATTGCAGTACCTCAAAAGAAGTTACAGCTAATTTCATCACATCAGTAGAGGGCAATGTAGGCACAGAAGTACTAATATCAGACACATGAGGGAGCCTAGAAGCACAGCCTACTGTCATGTCCCGTCCTCTCCCTCGTAATGCAGTTATGAAATCGTGAATCTGCTGTAGCATCTCCAGCCTTCTACATTGGTGCCATTCTGAAGGCAGCGCGTCTTCTTTGGAACTACACAACAGACTGGTATCCTCAGAGTCGCATCAGTCTTTCTGTTTTCTGTTTTGTTAATCCCCCTGTGATGTGCAGACAAAAGAAGGATGACTCCCATAAATGTTAAAGCAAGTTACATGGTTCAGGATATTCTTCATACTATGAGCAGAACCTCTTCTCTTTACACACTTTCCTCTCTGACCAATAAAAAGCAGGTCACGTCACTTTGGTTTACATGCGGTGGTCCGCTTTTATTTGGGCCAACTGAACCAAATAAAAAAAGTCACTGTGTATCAAACAAATTGTTTGTCCAGACCATGCAAACAGACTATAAAGTGTGGAAGAGACCTTTGATGCTGATATGTTTGTGATGTTTAAAGTGGAAATTTCGACCATGAGGCTGATTGACATACACATTAATATTCAGAACCCTTGCTTTGGATAGTTTAATAAGCATTCAATAAAATGCATATGGCTGTATAGATGTATATGCTACAAATACACTTTTGGATATCCTCTTTAGAGTTTCTACCCATGGAAATCAATCATTGGTGCTGCTGCATTTTTCAAATGACTGTGGCTTTGAGGAAGCCACAGTCAGTGTGAAGTGCAGATGGAAATAATAGTGTCAAGTGTCAGAAAAAAATACTGTTGGATTTTTTTATTTGTTTATGCATTCATAAAACATGACTACATGTAAAGCACCATTTGGTGCCTAACATGTAACATGGTCTACAATAATATACACACTGATTTGTCCTGGTTATTAGTTGCTGTTCGGTGTTGCACCATTGCTTTTCTGTGTTATCTCAAAACCATTCGCTCTAGTCAAAATTTATAAAGTATATTTAACGGTTTGTCTCAATGTTCTTTTCACAGCAGCAAAGGACAGAAATACAAATAACCCAAGAGAACACGCATCATAAATTGGAGGACTTGACACCAGCGTGTGTGTGTGTGTGTGTGTGTGTGTGTATGTGTATGTGTGTGTGTGTTGTACCTATGAGGAGGCATGATAACACGAGTGCAACGCTCAAAACTGTTGCTCACACATCTCTGCTTCCAGAGGTAAATGGGTCAGAGAACAACAGACACACACAGACACAGAGACAACAGACAGAAAGCTGTGTTATTCACATACATCCTTGAAAGGACTTAAGAGCAGGATACAAACTAAAATAATAATAAAAAAAAAGGAACACAATTTAGGTGCTTACCAGGCTGTACCAACAAACACTTTTATTAGGTTGAAACACTGTTTTAGAGCAGCTTTTTAAAAAGGAGCATTAAGCAATTTATGACATTTATCAACCTTTGGCAACCAGCGGGAAAGTCACATTTTCACAATAGGGATGAGTGAGCTAGCTAATTAGAACAGAGCAATATTTCACCATACAAAACAGTGGGATAACAATTCTGTTCTGACATGTGCTTTTTTGGCTTGACAACACAACTTTTTAGCCTGTATGGTTGAAATGTCTTGTGGTGCCAGTCAGCCCTCCATCTTTGAAAATTTCAAAATGCCAGTAGATGAGGGGGAGTGTGAGGTTTTTAAATTCCAGTCGTCAGGGTTAGAAGTGCCATTACATCTCCGAAAGCGGTGGGGTGAAATTTGATAAAGCTGACCTGGCACAGTGGGCAGCTGGTAAAAAAGGCATCTTAGACAGGCAGAATAGAAGTCAAGGAGTCTCTCACACCCCTTCCTAGTCCCCTTTTTAAGAGAAGATTTAATACAAAGAAGAAAGAAAAGGAAAAACCTACCAAACAAACAAACAGTACATGTGTGTAGTCAAAGTACAACTCATTTTCACAAGCCCCCATAAAACCAACATGCCAGGTGCTTGGACTCTCAGACAAAACCCAAAGACAATGCATCAAGAGAAGGGCAAAGTCCAGATACTTCACTTCTTGAAGCCATCACTGTTCTTGATGAGAAAGCTAACTAAAGAAGAATAAGAAGGCGCGCGTCACTTTGCCAGCATTGCCCAACCTGGTTAGATCACACATTTCTATAATACAGCACCAGACATCCTGAAATGCTGTAGCAGAGATGTGGCACAAAGTCAGAGACCTGCTGAGACAAAATAGAGATGGCTTTGCTCTGTCTTTATATAGCTGAAGAGGGTGCAGCTTCCTTGGCATTGTGGTTACTCTTACTGATGGAGCATTTGCAGGCCACACATTGTTGCTCAGCTGTGAACACTTGCAAGGGCACCACACAGCAGAATGCACTAGAAATATCAAAGTGCTCTGAAAATTTTGGAGTGCGCAGAGAGGGCTGATAAAGGTAGTGATAGGCAGCACCAGTAACATGGTAAGGGCTTTGAACCTTTTTGACTTTCCGGACGAGGATGAGGAAGGTGGGAGAAATGACCTATCAGATCAATAGGGGGGTTTTGCACCACCAGAGCAACCACGAGGTTACGCTATGGTCAGGGCTGTAGTAGTAAATAAAGGGGTGTGGACAACCCCTAGTTCATCTCAGCTACTGCACCGTGGGCCAGACTGTATGGAAGAGAAATGTAGACATTTTATTTTCCACGCTGATTCTTTGGTTATTATTGTGTTACCATACACTTAAGTTCCTGTGGTCTCTACTTTGTACAGCTATAGCTATAGACTTAATCTATCTATCTATCTATCTATCTTGCCCTGACATGAACAAAATGAAAAATCTCAAGTCAAACATAATCTACTATGTCGTCTTTATAGAAATGTTTTGACCATACTGGAATAACCAAAGAATTTAAGTAGAATAATGTTGTGAGGACTTTTTCCAGAGAGGTAATTCATTTTGTAAAGCTAAAAGCTAGACCTTAAACAGACGAAGGTTTGTGCTTTCTCTGGCAGTGTGTCCATCATGTGTTATAAAATCAATTTACATTAAGCTAACATAAACTGTTCATCCTACTTGGATAAAACTCCTAGAAGAGAGATCCAACAATACCGATTGGGAAAGCTTGAGCTGAACATAAGGGCTGATAGTCACTTTGTTCGTTATCTTTTAATCAACAGATGCGGCACGTTTCAGGCACTGTCTCATGTCCGTCTTGTATATATCTGTCTCCTCTGTCTGTCAGTGAGTCGATGCCAGTCAGCGCCTGTGTGAGTATCAGAGCAGGGGAGGGAGAGCTTGTCCTTGCCTGTCACGAGTGGGTGGTGCATTGATGGCTGCCTCATGATCACAACACAATGACAAAACCTGTCTATATAGGCAGAGGACAAGTTTGCAAAACTGAATGTGGACTAGGGAACCAGGCTTGAGGGTACTAACCCATGTAACTACGCATAAACGCTCCAGGGGAGCTGCATAAACATTATTTCAGATTTCAAAAGGTGGGTAAAGGGCATTTACATGTTTACCTTCCACTGCATGGCTGACTATAGTGCAAAATGGGGATGATGTGGTAAACAAATGTCTCAGATTAAAAAATGTCCAATCCATGTGCTTCAACTTGTGAAGACACCATCAGCACATCATAGCATTGACAGGCTGCCGCAGTGCATGGACATACTGGTGAAAACTGTTAGAAAAAGCATCTTGATCACAGAGGGGGCAACAGACTCAGTGTGCAGCCCTCTGCAGCCAGCCCAGTGACTGAGCAGCCAGTAACACATGCTTGGGTCCATGTTGTTCCAAAAGGACCCAGAGATCCATCGCAGATCATACCAAATTCTTCTTGAACAAGGTCCATCAGCTCAAATCAAAACTCTTTGTACGCATGCTGCTCCATGCTACTTCCAGACCTAACCAAGTGCAGCCTGGCAACCTTGGAACGAGAGTCCCAGCCGTGTCTGAATGAAAGTACTTACTCACCAATACCAGTGTGCCAGACCAGCCCATCTCCATTTCTGCTTTTGCTGAGACATTAGCAGCAAATGTCACGGCTCGCTTCACCCGAGCAGACAAGTACCTGAGTCTGGCAGCTGTGTTGGATACACAATTCAAGACTGAATCATCTGAGACAAGACGGTGCTCAAGAGACTGGGGGAGGTTCATGCACGTCTACTGCAAGGGACCAAATCATGCACCGCGATGGAGGAAGAAGGTGACGTCGGAGCCGAAGCAGTCACAACACCGAATTCACCAGATGAGGCTGCTGTGGATGGGCCAGGTACGCATGTGGGTTTGGTTCACACACCACACAAACACAAAAACAGAGCAACAATGCCAAAGGGGGGAAGTCAAGCAACACCTCAGCTCAATTAGAAAGATTCCTGGAGAGGACGTCATCCAGTTTTGGAAGGACAATCAGAAATCTCTCCTGCACATGGCCAAGGTAGCCCCGTAGAGTATTCTGTGTCCTCAGTGGCTCTGCCAGTGTTGAGCGTGTGTTCTCCACAGTTGGACCGCTCTCTCAGCAGTATTGTGTGAGTCAGAGTCCTGGAACCGTCTCAGAATGTATTTTTCTGAAGGTAAGCTTTTAATATCATGTTTCAAGTGCACACTATTGGTTAAAACACAACGTATTGAAAAAGAGTAATTTTCGTCGTTCTTATAATTCCTCCTAATTTTAGATGTAGAGTATGGGATAGGCCAGTTAACATGATCATGTTTCTATGTTCTGACAGCAAGTGCCGCTGTTATTAAGGTAAAAAGAGGCTATAGTCACAGCAACTTTCTTTTAGACAACATGTTCTGGCTTTTTTAACGTGGTTGATACTTTTCACAAATGTAAGTCTTTGTTAAAATAATGAAATTCATTTTCCTGTTATTTCCTTTGGCAATGTATTAGACTCTTGAAATATATTTAATATTGCATTAACTCAGTGAATATGGGCTAAATACAGGTATACAGCTTGGGGCGAGCGGTTTATAATGTTGAATAATCATAACTCCAAAGGCTGCAGATTTTTTGGCAAATAAAGGTCGTATAAACGGAGCAAAGTTACAGAAGACATGCAGCAGGTGTTCTTCTATCCTTGCAGCCAGGAGTGGAGCGGAGTGTGCGCACAGTTGAGTTTAATGTCGCTCAGCTCCTCTCACATCCTCTGCTCGGCACCTGGCAAAATAATCGTTGAGTCATTGCTCTTGATCAACAGCCCCATCAGCCCCCCGCAGGTATTTTATAGTCATTTTGTGCAGTGGGCCAGCAAAAAATTTATTGCCCTTGTTGACTAAGAATACATTCTTATTTATAGCACCCTTGCTATAAAGGGAAGGTTACGCACATTCACATACTGTAGTAATACTTGCTAAATTTACAATTTTGTGCCGTGATCCCCCGCACTTGGATCATAGTTGGAAAGAGCGATGTGGGGATGTTACTCATTTAGTCCTCCTCCTTCTTTCATCCAGATCTTGGCAGCTGGTCCAGGGATTCAAACCTCCGATCTTCCTGTCACAAGCCTGTCTAATCTACAGTCAACACAACCACCCTCCTGCACACCTCCACACACCTTTATCCTTCATCACATGACACCTCTCATATTCTTAGATTCTCTATGAATAATGCAGGCCAAGTGTTTCATTGCGAAGCCTTGTCAGGTGTTATCTGCTGTGTAGATTACAGGTGAGGTGGGATATCAGGGAACAACACTCTGCACTGCCCTTCTCTGTCAAACGCATACAAGTA
>OMKZ01042732.1:0-10420 GCA_900302535.1 Neoniphon sammara
AAAACTCAGTCATGTTTGGGGGGTCGATAGACAGTCACAGTGAGACAGGATGTTGTGCTTTGATTACCATTGCTAAGTATTCAAATGTTAAAAAATCGCCAAAGCAACACTGAGTGCAGGTAAAACTACTAGAAAAAACAGTGGCAATCCCACCCCCTCTTTTATTTTGTCTACTGGAATATAAAAAAGTGAAATTAGGAGAAGATTCTAACAGAGTAGCTGAAGCAGTTGAAGAGAGCCCGGCTTCAGTTAAAAATAAAAAGCTAAGACCATGATCAGAAATAAAATTATTAATATAAAACGTCTTGCTGGAGAGGGATCTGATATTCAAAAGTGCAAACTTTATCGACTCAGATCTGGGCCTTACTGGGACCAACTCTGTCAGACCAATTTTCACAAGGTTGTGTGCGTCTCTGCCATAATGAGGGATCGGGGCAACATTACTAAGTGAGACTGAGCTGTTGTGAAGAGTACCACGGTATTTGTTTGGGTTATTGCGACAGCTATAAACAGGAATGGAGAATATGTCACTGTTGACACTTGAGGTTTGGTGGGAACAGGTGGGTATTTTCATCGATTGACGTTGGGAAATAGCTGAACTATGATCGATTCCTGCTTGATGTGGATGTCAGTCTTTTGATGGTTTACAGGACTTCATTGTGAGTTCTATATTGCAGGCTAATAGTCGTTTACCTTCTCTGTTGAGATGAAGTTCATTCCGTGCAAAGAGTTCGGGTCGCTTCCAAAAAAAAGGGAAGTTATCCACAAACGGAATTCCCATTGCACGACACAGTCCAGTCCACAAGCCAGATATGCAGCTGACGCATCCGGCTGAATTTCACATCTCCGAACCGAGGAGAGGGCAGGGGTCCGGAGATAACACACTGTCTTTTAAAGTCATCCTTCAACTTTTTGGATTGTTGAAATTTAATATCATGACTTTCCCTGTCTGGAATAGACTTCAAAATTCCATTACTTTCCAGAAATTCCATGACCAGTGGGAACTCTATCATTGTTTGAAACAATGAGAGAAATGTCGTGAACAAGTAACCAAATGGTATGGAGGTTTTTTTCACATATTGATTGGAAAATATTTCAGAATTGGGCCAAAGCTATTGAGAAAATTTTTAATGATCAAATAATTCTTCTTCTGACCTTCAATCAAACCAGGCACTGCCCTGGTACTGCCCTGCAACATTATCTGAAGTTACCATCTCTCCTCTTAAGTAAAAACCCTTTAGTTTCACACTTGAGAGCACAGCAAGTTCCAGTGTATTTCTCTCCATGCGTATGAACAAATTGTTTTGCTAAGCTTAAGAAGGGACATCTCCTACTGAACCTCCTTGCTGTCAGGTGAAAAGGGGCTGGCGACCCCTCATGTATTGGATGTGGCACATGTTAAGTGCACCTTCCTACACCAAAAGTGGGGGACGGCAGTGACAAGGACTGTGGTACACACTGGGAATAGGATCTAATTAAATTGGGAGAAAAAAGGGGATTACACACAGACACACACACAAACAATAAAATATAATATTATATATATTTCTGATATTTGTGAACTTGAACAATTCTATCCTCAAGACCGATAAACAGAATAAGGGAAAACACCAGAGAACTACAACTTTAATCAGCCATATAGATGTGTATATATATCTACACATTTTGTTTTTTCGAACATGCACACACAAGGTATGGAGTGCAACATTGCCATTCTCAGGAGCTGCATTTTCATGTCACATTAGCACTGAAAAGGTTTGAATATGTGATTATCAGACTTTACTGACTCACAGTCTTGCAGCCAGAGATGCTGCTGTGATTTGTTCCCCAATTAATTTTTCAGTGGATTCTTTTAACAGTGACTGGACGGCTATATTGAGCAATAACGTACCCAAGATGGGAAATACAGGAATCCATTTCACATCCATTTGAGTTATAGGCTCCAGCTTGTTGAGACAGTCTGCTCACATTAATGTGTAATCTGTCCACAGCCAAGAGAGCCACAGCAAACCTCATGTTTGAGGAGAAGAAGAGCTCCTAAGGAAGACGCTGCCTTTCTACGGTATCATCTCTGGAGTTGACTGTGTTACGGTTGAAGACATGTTGCCATGGATTTTTTTTTTTAAGTAAATGGTCCTAAAAAGTCAGTAACTTTGGTCTCCATCCAAAATTGAATGATTTAATTTGAATAAAAGCTGTAGTAGATAGTAATGTTATACAACTATAAAGCAAGCCATTTCCCAAGTCAATTTACAATTTCAAGTTCATCTTCATATGGTAAGGCTGTTGAATAACTGTTGCTCCTGACATGCTTACAAACCAAATAAAAAAAATTGACTTACAGTTTCTTGATGTTACTTTGTTTCTTTTAGTTCATTGTGTATTGAAAAGTATGCTCAGACAACACTGTTTTGCTACTATAACCACTGAACACGTGTTTAGTGGTTATAGTTCCTACCATCTAACTTCTACTAAATAAAACAGTTTTGGAGTTGCTGTAAGGTTTCTTTTTTCATTTTGACAGAGCTAGGATAATGGCTCCTGTAGACTTTAAGTTTTTATGCTAAGCTAACACAAAATGCTACCCATAGGAACTGAAGCAGTGGACGTACATCTCCAACATCTTGTCTCAGTCTCTGTAAGTTGGAAAAAGGATTTTTACCCAAAATGTTGGAGTATTCTTTTAAATTGTTGGATTTATAGGTTGATCACTCCTTAGTGTTTGAAATGTGTGCAAGTGTTAGTTGTGGCACAATGTAGTTATTATGGGCAGTATTATGTCGAGAACACAAACATTTCAAACAAGATGGAACCTCCAAATTTTTCTGTTGATACTGGCTCAAGACTTAACTCAATAACCTAGAAGTCATGATTTAGTAGATTGAGTAATTTATGTTATCATTTTCTTGGTAATGAAGATCAAAAACTTAACACATTCATAAGGACAACTCTTACAAGTGAGTACAGTGATTGAGTTTAATGGCTTCATAAACAACTATATAAAACAATCCTTAAAAATTCATGCAATTTCAGTGTAAATTCATTTTGAAATATAGAGGAAATTTATGTACAATGATGTGAACTGTAACAGCAACTTCACTCAATTGGGCTGTTCCATAGAAGTATACTTGGCTGCATAGAACATTGATATTATTGCCTACATAGAAAACAAAATGAAAGGTAAAGAAAAATTGAGAAAAGAATGTAAAAAGTCTAGTTTACTCAAGACCTAGCAGGTCCTTCTATTTGAAAGACTTGTTTGTTAGACCATGATTTAGTAAAAATTCAGTTCTTTCCAACTGACACACACAGAGGAAACAAGAACTGACAGCTTGTAAATAAAACCAAAGAGTACAGCTAACAGATTATTTTTCATTACCAAAAAGTTACATTCTGAATAGCATTATCATTAAGAACTATCGTACGGATATATCTGACCAAATGCCTGAGTTGATGGAGAAAGGTAGAGTCATAATAAATCCAGAGAGCCTGAGAAGAAAAGGACCACTGATTTACTATATTACAATAATGTACAATTGTATTACTCATGAAAAAAGAAAGGTAAGTCACGCTCAAAAAATTTTTTTTAAAGTAATTAAATAATTCATGATAGAAAAAAGAAAAACAGAAAATGAGAAATGCTGTATATGAGGTACTTCAGATGGTGAGCCTGAGCCCAGACTGCTTTCAACCATCAACTCATCACCATGATTAATGTGACAAAGACAATTATTAACTTTCCTTTCTGATCTAACATGTAATTAAATAAAATTGATAACCATATTGAGCATGAGAAAGAGAAACAGAAGACAGTCAAATATAGGATCCAGTGTCATGGGTCGGTGAGAAGGTGAGGCAGCACTCAAGTTAAATTTGTGTCCATTTTCAGAGTGTAAAAAAATCAGACTTTATAAAAATAAAAGAAAATATGCTGCCTTCTGTTATATCTACAGAACATTGCAGCTTTGAACTCTTGCAAATACAAAAATATGCATTTTTATCTGCTGCCTTGTTTAACCGCGCTCCCTGGGTTTCCGTCCCCCAGGTTTTTGAGATATGTTACTGTTGAGCCCACTGATATGTGTAATACGACCTAGGTTTTTGTCCACAGTCCCCATAAGGCATTTCCTCTGTTTGTGAGTCTATGGCTGTTACCACTGGCCCTTGTAAGGTCTTGTTATGTTTTCCGGGAACTACTACTCCAGATCTGTTCAGGTGTGCTCTTGTGGTCTGATGAATACTCTAAAGGTGACCGGTGTCCCATAGGTGAGCGTGAATCATAGGGCGAGCGCTGGTCTCTGGGGGAGCGAGGTCCGCTGGCTGAGGTTCGCTGGTCAGTCTGCCAGTCTGAGTGATAGCGGTAGGAAGAGCGGTGGTCTGAATGGGAATGATCCTTCATGTCCAGTCGATGGTCTCTACTGGAACGGAACTCGTCCAATTTCCTGTGCTTACTGTCAGTGTAGTATCTAGAAAAACAGACGGCATCAGCATGACTGGACTGTCACATCTGGTAATAGTCATACGCAAACACAATCCATTTAAAATAATACTCCAACATTTTGGGCAAAATACCCTTTTACCCAGACTGAGACAAGATGCTTGATAACGTTTTCACCTCTGTATGTCCACTGGTTCGGTTCCTATAGTTAGCTGAGCATAAAGACTTTAAGTCTACAAGAGCCATTAGCCTAGCTTCAAGGCTGTCTTATTTACACAATGTGTTGTGTATTTGAAATACTTTTTTTTTTCATAAAAAAACGAGTCGTTTTGGGAGAAGTTAGATGCTAGGAACTATAACCACTGAACTTATGTATTTAGCAGGTTATTTTTTTTTTCTCCAGTTTGACGATCAATTTATCACAGACATGAAATCAACAACATGCCAGTGTGTGTGAGAGCAAGGTAGGATCAAAATCTGAAATTTCCAAGACATGTATTTCAAATACATGATACATTGTGTGAATGAGACAGTTTTGGACTTGCTGTAAGGTTTATTTTTTCACTTTGATGGAGCTAGGCTAATGACTCCTGTGGACTGAAATGCTACCCACAGGAGGTGAACCAGTAGACGTACAGAGGTGAAAATGGTATCGAACATCTTGTCTCAGTCTGGTTAAGTCAGAAAAAGGGTATTTTGCCCATAACGTTGGAGTGTTCCTTTAAACTTCAGAATTAATAATTATGCAAGGTTTCTCATGAATATATGCAAATATGGTGGCCACAGTTTCACATCGGTGAGAAAAATATCTTGCCATTATTATTACTATTACAATGTAAGTAACCTGGAATCAACACAGCCTGTTCGCGTAAGTATCACAGTAACAAGTTTTAATCTACACTGGCTGCAACAGCATCTAAAATTTTAAATTATAAACTGCAATTCCTGTCCAGAACTGCGGCATTAATGGCAAAAGCTGCGGAGTCAACTGGAAATCAGGATAAAAGTAGAAGTAGACAACACAGCACATATTTCAAGCCGGCTGGGAAGATTCAGGACAGGCACTGTTGCAGTTAAGCAGGAGCCAGGCTTCAGCTCATCTACTTTACTTATGGGCAAGGTAGCACAATAAATAAAGAGATATTTTTATATCATTTGTCCTACAATGAATTAATGGGATGTGTATATGTAGCCTGAATAAATAGGCCAAAATGAATACACTTTGACAGTACATAGAGAATTTCTTTATTCATTAAATTCACTGAATATTCACCCTGTGTAGATAAGCAGTAGCTTAACACTTATTGGAGTCACAAGTTGTTGGAGATGAGACTCTAGTAATACCCAGTTAACAATAATACTCAGTCAATAAGAGTGCAGTGCAAAGAATGTCATACTGTCCCTGCTCCACATCAGCTTCCACTGGACACACTACTGTCACTGTAAGTAAGGACAGTTAATTCATAACCCAAAACAGCATCATTGAGAAAGTTTTCCTCCCTTACCTTTCTTGTCGGTCTCTGTCCCTGCTATCAGGCCTGTAGTGGTCTCTGTCTCTGTCTCTGTCTCTGTCTCGGTGCTCTTTGCCATTGCTGAAGGAGGAGTAAGGTCTTTTCCTTGACTCTCCACCTCCTCCACTCTTCCTGTGGGGGTCAGTGGTGTGTCGGTCCTTAGTGCTGCTGCATTCATTGTATCGGCTTAGAGGCAGATGCCTCTCCAAGCTGCAGCTGTCCCTGCTGCTGTCATCCTGGTGAGAATTGTCCTTTAGCTTCTCAATGTCTGAGGATGAAGATGGAAGAACCACAATTAGTTATAAAAAGATAAAAAGAACAACTTTGCCTCAGTGACAATTCTTATTTTATATGTACAATGTAAGGGAAATGATTATACCTGCATGTTTAAAACCATGGGTATTTACACTGCTAGTGTTCTGGTCCACTGCCTGTAAGAATGGGAACACCATCATCACGGAACTGTCCAGTAACAGGATTTCATAACATGATACAAGGTCACAACTAGAACAGGGTCTTAAATACCTGGGCGTTCTCCTGCCTTTTCTTGATTGCATGCTTGTACAGTTTATGTAGTTTTCTTGCATCAAATTCAGTGAATTTGGAAACAAAAATCCACAGGTTTCTGTAAAAGATGAAGACAACTGATTTAATGTTTGAACAAGTAAGGCAGCCATTCCCTTGATGAAGTTAGATCCAGACAGAAATGCAAAATGCCAGATGGCTTTTGGCTGGTGTGACACTAGAGGTTTACTGGTCAAGCCTTAAAAAGTAATCCCTTTCTTTCTAATGCTTGCAAAGAGGCCAACTTTGGTGAAGCACAGAGTAATGTGTGACATGTATTGGATAGTGGGTGTCTTCCAGTTACAAGTTGAACTTCAGACTATTAAACTACTCAGTTTTTAATGACAGTTACAATAATTTTTTTTTTCAATCAAAATAAAAATGAAATCCTCAGACTTACAAGAATAGGTCTACATTTGTTTGCATCAGTGGCCTAATTACTGATAAATAATTATCTTGATATATCAAATAATTGTGTCACACTGAAAGTCTAGTTTTTGCTTTAAAATGAAAAGAGGTAGAAAGAGAAGAAGCCAGATGGCTCATCATGCTAGCCTATCAAAACAATACAGCATAAAGTTCCTGTGTGTGGTTTGTGTCTCCTTTCATGACCCCACATGCTACCAGACCCTTCTCTATTTCCATCAATGATTGGCTCATTGTGTGTTGTTTGGATGCCTACTGCCTATTCTTGCCACATGATTGATATTTGTGCATCAATCATGGAATATAATTATATACTTACGTTTTATAAACAATTTATGGAACATTTTTAATATTTACTGAAGAAAAATATATCGTGATAATTATTGTTTTATAGCTCAATCCCATTTAAATGTCAACATATTTAGCACAACTGCAAGTGTCTTAGTATAGGATGCAAAGGGTTTCTGACAAACTTTTTTTCCCCCCTTCCTTTCTTTTTTTTGTGTGGTCAGCATGATGAAATTTTAAGATTCTGGGTGATAGTTTCTGGATTGCCTGCAGCTATCAACTTCATTCAAAGCTCTTCTGAAACTGCACATTTTGCAGATAAACATCCAAATTTGAGATCAATCACACCAGTGCAACATACAAAATACAAAATCCAGTTTAAAAGCACTAAAATTATTCGCTCCAAGCCCCAAACAAGCCTCATAAGTCAGCAATATAGCAACAATAAAAAAGCTTGTATCCGAGAGTCGGCAGTTTAACCATTTTCAAATGGAAACTCAGAGTAATCCAACCAGAGTTTTGCCAAAATAAAATGTGCTCCTCTTTCCGACAAAAAACACTTTTTTTCTTTACTTTCGGTGTTTTCACACTTGGCACCATGTAGTGGTCAAAAATTGCTTAGTAAAGCTTTAAACTGTAAAGTATAGACAGCAGAGGTCTTCATGGATCCATCCGAACCTGTTGACCTGGGACCTGTACAGGTGTGGATCCATGTTTTATCCATGCCAATCAGGTCAGGTTCTGGTCCCATTCTATGGGGTCCTGGGTCTGTTTAACATTATGTGTAATACAAAAGTGAATCCAAGAACACCCGGCCGTGATCACACAGATGGAAGTGGTGTGTGTGTGAGTTTGAGTTGTAACTTGCAGTGTTGTAACATTAGGGTACAGATGATAGCAAATTAGCAATGCTACCGTTAGCAGCTGTGGCAATGAACGAGCAATCGTTATTACATTCAAAAGGGCAAACAGTGGAAGCTATCTTTTATTATGCTGCATGCAACAAAACTGACTTGACAGCAAGTGGATTTTTAATCTGAAATAAGGAGTGGATTAGCCATGCTGTTTCAATCAGCAAGAGAAGAAGAACAGAAAACCTGGATGTATTTTACCAACTTCCTTGGCAAGGAGAATGGATTATGTGTCACAGCCAGGCACAGGGGAGAAGGCTGCTAACTTTACATTGGGTAAGACACAAAGTTTGGTTTGGACAACTTGTGAATAAACGTTAACTTCTTAATAAAAATCAGCTGTGAAACAGGTGCCGGAGTCTGTGTCCCCCAGCTGGGTTCAGGTCCGACATTTCTCGGTTCTACATGGGTCCGGGTCCCAACTTTCACATAGTAGACGGGTCTAGCTCAGTTCCGGGTAGTACAATTCCGGGTCTTTTTCATTTTGGCCACAAATTTTTGGACTCATGAGGGCCTCTACAATATTCATAAAAATTTTAATTAAAGATGTCCAGGTTGAATCTGAGCGGAACTGTCCTTTAAGAGCTGCATATACTATCTGTCTAACTCATGTTTGCCTAATACTGTAAGATATAATAAACAATATTATTACGTCAGCTTTTCTTCCAATATTGTTGACACCTGGTAATCACTTAAGCCAATAACCTTACCATTATACTGGGTCTGGTACTGTATGGCACTGAAACAATGAAGAACATTTTTTGAATAGGTCATTCTGCTGAAGTGTGTTTGTTTACTTTCCTAATGTCTATTCAATTTATGTATTAAGTACTTTCTTCTCTGGACCCATGGTCATTGAATTTCAAAATGTACTTGTAGGAAAAAAGGATTAGTGAGTTTACAAACTCATGACAGCTTGCTTAAAAACGATCAAATTCTGTCTTGGCATGTCATTTTTTTTGCAACATTTTCCTCTTTTGTAATATGAGATGTTTCTGACACATTCTTTAGTCAACAACTGTCCTGTTTTGTTTAAAATGTAGTTTCACTCTCACTTACTCCACCTCCAACCAGTTGGAGCAACAGGAAGATTCCCTTCTTATCAATATTGATTGGATATACAATCACTAGCAGTAGAAAAATAGTATTAGCTGTACCTTTTACACCTGTGTCCCTCTTATATATGCATATCTATATATCTATATCTATGTCTATCTATCTATTGATAGACAGATAGTGAGTTTACAAACTCATGACAGCTTAGTTGGCTACAAACTTTATTTACTCTTTGTGATCTTTGTTACCTAATACAAAATTGTAAAGTGTCACTTTAATACAAGAGCTCCCTGTAAGGCTTGAACCATTAACAAGATAAGCACAGCCAAGTTTAAACTAAGCATGTGTCCTTGTACCATGTTTTTATTGTGCGACAACTTAAATGCTGAGGAACTGTAACATCCAACCTTGTAAGTGTTTGACATTGTGATTTGAAAACCTAATAAAAAGAGTAAAAGAAATGCTACTAAAAGAGACCCATGGACTCATGACATTTAACTATTACTTTGCTACGCAACGCAAGGTTGCATAACTCATGCATCATCGAGAGAGAGAAGTAAAATAGAGATACTAACTTTCTCCACTGTTTGATGTGGTCAGGGTTTGAATACTCCTTGAGACACTCAGTGATGTGATCTCCAATTTTGATGAGGCACTGTCTTGTATGTTCAAGCTGCTCACGTTCCGAGAGTCCTTTTTCTGGTCTGTCCAACTGCTTCAGAGCTGCTTTCACTGGCCGCATCCTCTCTTTGCACTGCAACATTGAAAAATAATAATAATTATTATTATATTCAACACACTGCCTCACGGCCCTCCTTCCCTAAAGGGGCTGATATACTTCAAAACGGGTGCGCATGTGGACGAGCTCGCGGACAGCAGATGCGCACGTCGCTCTGTTATACTAGAATCTGGCTGTGGCGAGGGGACGCGCTTCACCAGAAGAGTGTCCCACTACCACAATGAAACACAAAGACCTTAATATGTCCTATTAGTTTTCCTTTCATCCACGCACAGAACGCCTTAATTTTAAGCGTAGAGTTAAATTAAGGGATCCCGTTTCTAGTGAGTGTTAATGAAGTTTTGAAAATCTGCTTTGAAAATTTATTTTCCAAATGTAATTACAGATTGGCATATAGCAACCTTTAATTAAAATATACATGACATAAGACAGACTTGAATATTACAGAAAGTCTACTAATCCAGTAGGAATGTGGTAGATCTATAGT
>OMKZ01042733.1:0-14275 GCA_900302535.1 Neoniphon sammara
CCCCCCCGATTAACCCTTGAGACCCCCTGAAAGCCTCAAGTGCAAAAATTGAGGGGTCTCAAATTTTGTTAAGAAATAAAAATAAAAATATTGTAGTGTCCGGCAGGACGTTGGAAAGAAAGGTGACGGTTTATCAGTAACGGCACTTTATTACTGAACTGAGGTTACCAGGGTGTGAACTACAGAGGAGCCAGGGGGGTCTCAGCCCCCCTTAATGAGATTTGATGTGTGTGTGGAGGTTGGATGTGATATGTGCTTATATGTGCTGACATAAGGCAAGTAGGCATACAGGCTTGTAATAATGGATGGGTGTTTTGAGTAAGTTCTTGCTCTGAGGCACGCGCAACCCCCCTGCTCCCCCATATGTTGACAGCCCTGTTTGAGTTGCAGGATATAAAACTTTGCTGCTATAGAGAGATGTAACTGATCTGTAGCGTAATGTGAGAGTAGGGGCAGAGGAGGAGGTGCAACAGCCGATCATCTCTGTGACATGATTATTTTTGACTTCTATGTATTTCTGTGGATAACACATGAACATGAACATGACATTTCAACTCAGAACAAACAGCTTTTGTGCTTCTTCTCCTCCTTGCATTCATAATTAATTTCTCCCCATGACCTTTCACCATGGAGTCATGCGAGCTGAGTGTTAGTCTTTCTTCAGTGCACCTCCTGTCATGCTTTTTTTTTTAAAATCACACAGTAGGCAGAAAGAAGTTGACACTGAGTGGGAAATTGTGTGGGAATGTGGGAAAATATAGAGCCCATAAAGAATCCCCACATATCCTACTTATAATTATCGTGTAATTATCCGCTTGTAGCTATCAACCACTAGTTGACATGAATAGCTTTTCCCAGTTGTCAGTCTGTACAGAAAACCCAGCATGACATAAATGCAGCATCAGAGTATTTTAACAGTATACTTCAACGGTCTCAGGCAATGGAGAATTGAAAAATCAGATGTAGGCAGGTCCCATTGAATGTGTTGGATGGATGCTTGAATTGCTTTTTGGGTGTGACTGTAGGAGCATGTGTTGGGCCCTTGGGTGACAAAATGTTGAACATAATCATCCTGAAGGCATAAAACAGGAGTCCCAGTCCAAAATAAGTCCCAAGCTAAAGTAACCACAAATATCCTTTAATGTAAGACCACCAAAACAGATCAACTACCACAACAATATCCACACTAAGTATTTCCAGTCACTCAAAGTCTATGGCCTATGGAATTACAGAATGACTTTTAGCACATGACAGTTTGTCTGTGAAAAGCATTCGCATGATACAGTTGACGTTAAAGAATCACACCAGTACACCGCACAGATGCTTTATGTTTCTACGGAGCATTCTACCGATATAAGAATCAAGTGAATGCCTCCATCAAATGAATTGTACAAGAATGGCTGAATGAAAACGTAGCGTGGCGTGGTGCTACTTTTCACCGAGGCCTAAAAATATAGACAGATGCGCTAATTGTGACAATAGCGTATCACAGAGCAGCAATGCTAGCAACCTTTTCAGACATTTAAAAACCTGGCATCCTGAAAGTGGTCGTTTTAGGAGAAGTTGGATGAAGTTAGATGGTAGGAACTATAACCGATGAACACACATGTTCAGCAGAGAGGTGCATTTCAGTGTGTGGGCGTGTCTGCATGGAAAGCATGTCTGTACATTTTTTCAAGGCAAGGGGCAGCCAAATCCACATCACCTTTTTCACGATATCCGCCTGTGTTGTCTTCTGGGTTGATTTTCCAAACAAGTAGCACGTGATTGCAATGCTGGTTGGTGGCCGACTTTGAAGTCCTGGATGCCAGAGCTTCCCACAAGCATGTGAACACAGCCGCAGATGTTTCGACTTTTCAAATCAATGTGGGAATTAAACTAAATTCCCATGCAACAATAGAGTAACTGACAAAAATAAACCTGGGTGGGATGTTCACTCTGATGGATTACCTATCTCAAGCAGTTTCAAGTCTCTGCAAGTTGATTTTTGTACCCTGCTGAAATGAATGGAAATGAAGGGTGCCTGGAATTTAGTAAACTATCAAACATCTAAAAAACTAGAGCATGGTTTATAGTATTGTAAAGTATATATAAAATGTAGCAAATGGGCTAAAATTTGTAAAATCACTGGTAGGGTCTTTAAACACTGAATGCTAATTTGTTCCAGTCTGACCAGCCAGATTTTTACATGATGTATATGCCACATAATCGAAGGAAGGCCCTTACATGTACTGATGAGCTGCTTGGCTTGCTTTGGCTTTTATACTGTAGCTGGGTTGTGTGTAAAATGAGTTTTCAAGTCAAAATACTGACCAGAATTTGAATTGATCCACTCTTGAGATTCAGTTGGCAATCTGATCGCATGTTTTCCCCCTTCTGATTTACCAAAATAATAGTGTCGTACATCATATAGACTTCTCCTTGACAGCATTAGCCAGAATACTAGTGAAACACAACATAAGTTTTCTGTCTGCAACATCTCACCGCTCCCTCTGTTTCAAAGGAGACTTGATTCATCTGGAATTAACCAATACCCTATAGACAGGGGATGGGAGGGAGAAAATAACTTGTCGGTGCTGCGATTGCAAATCAATTGTCAGATACAACTTTATTTTTTATGGAAAAAAGTAGAAAAAATTGATTGAGGGGTTACGAGCCCCTTCAGTTGGAATGGGCATGGCACCTCTGGCGTGTGAGGGCGCAGCGTTAGTACAGTGCTATCTCAGTACTTAAAAATGTCACTTTTAATCGGACCCACCCTACACAGTTATCACAGCAAGGGCTTTTTACCCTTATGTGCCTGTGGGCAAGGCTTGTTCTACACACCGCAAGCAGAAAGCAAGCTCAGGCAAAGCGTCAGCATAACTTGCCAAGCCTGAAACAAATCAGATTTGACTTGTTAGGGGAGTAAAAGGAAGATGGATTTGGCTCCAGAGGAGTTTGAGGCGACCTTTAACTCTTGTCTTGTTGGAGCTTGTCATTGTGCAGGATCTTGTGGTTTTTACTGCTGTGCTACGGAGAGTAAAGAAGTTCAAGGGATAATGCAATGAATGAATGAAAATCTTGTAATCGAAACTGTGGTCTAAAAGGAGGTGTTACGAGTGAACAGCAGAGCTCACAAATACATCTTCAGCTATAAAAAGGAGAAAAATATGCCAAATATAGCCTGAAGACAGCATGCGTGTGTGTGTGCATGACAGAGAGAGAGAGAGAGAGAGAGAGAGAGAGAGCTACTTTATGTGCTACTAGGTGTGCAAAGGCGTGGGTCATAAATCAAGCAAAATAACAGATGTTGCACTCAGTGATTAGTTTGTCATCTTCACATAGCGTATTGTTTTCCAAAGCACCGCAGGAATGTGCATCACAATCACAGCCACTCAAACAGGTACGTTCAGACTTCACTTTAAACTCTCAGTCAAAATCCCCAAGACAAGCAGCGTAAGTGCAATCTAATTCACTCACCTTTGTCATGCTAATTCTCTTTCACAAAGATTGACTGGCGACTGACCTAACCCTGATTCAAACAATGCTGATGTGACTGAAGGCCCTGACCCTTTTAAACTCTGAAGTGCCTAAAGACCTGCAGGATGTGAGCCTGTCATGGAGGAACGTAAATCAGGACAGACTAGACATATTCATCACTTGATAGCTGTGTATTCAGGGAATGCAACTCCAGTGGCATGTTGTTAATTACCCTCAACCGGTTGTTAAAGCTACTGACCTTATTCAGACCCTCTGAAAAGGACTGGTATGAATTGTGTGGTTGCGTGATTCTTTGCTAACATAGCTAGTCTGTTAATTGCGTCATGTAACCAAGCCATAACTTAGAAGTTGGGTGGAGAACTAGAAAGCAATAGTGACCATAAATCAGTCAACCGGTAAGCAGAGAATGAAAAAAGCCTGCAAGTAAAAGCGAGACAGATGTGATGGGAGCGTTGACTCATAAAAAGTTTGTAAGGTGAAGGATATACAGTGGGGTGTGACTAGTTTGAGGCAGTTTTTGTTGAATAAGTGTGTAACCCTCCTGGCAAACCTTTTTTTATTATTATTATTCTCTTTGGCAGGCATATAGGAGTGGATATTGATTTTTCACTAGAGTTGTGTCACATATATTAATACCTGTCACTATTCCCAGGGGAGCATCAAGTGTGAACGTAAAGCCTTCTGGCACTTAATAATATTTAATTATGTAAGAAAACAATTGCAAAGGATAAGTATGCATATATAAGTGTGGGAACACACTTAACAGGAGATTTAAGTCTTGTAGAACTTGTAGCAATATTCCAAAGATATTTGGCACTGGTATACTAACTTCTTTTGATGCCATCTCAGGTTGTCTGACAGCTTTTGACACTGCTGTTATTTTCTTTATAAGGTCTCTGACAGGTTGAATCTGTGACAGGTTGCAGAGTGCAAAGGATTAAAAAATATATATATATATATATAAAATTAACCTTTCACTGTGCATTCAAATATACTTTCAAGGGCCCATATCAGTCATGGTTTCCTGGACCAAAGTTTGTGTATGCAATATGTATCTGCTCAAGGTAATAGCAGGCCAGGCTGTTGACTTGGAGACAGTTTGATAGCCTTCTACCCATGGGAAAAGAAAAGAATCTTTAATCACCGGCTTCATGGATAATTGTGTCTCTTGGGTGTTTAACGCAGGGCGACTAACTGGGCGGGTACATACTTTCATGCCTCTCTGCTGATGATGACCTGTCAGAAATGTCTATGCAGTTAAAGCACTGATCCTATTCATTTCATCTTTTTGACATCAGCCCATTGTCAGCGTTGTAAAATCAGCTGTCGAGCCTTTGCCAACAATAACAACAACAGAAGCGAACACACAAAGATCCCATCAGTGGTGTCCTGTGACTACAAGGTCACTACAAGGTCCCGGGTTTAAGTCCTTATGATCCAAAGTGACCAGCCTGCTGATGTACCCTTGAGCAACACATTGAATGCCCTCTCTAGGTAACCCTGTACTTTGACTTCTCTGTGATAGGAGGCAAATTTCTGGGTTGGTGCTGGGAGGTGTGCCAGTTCAGTGGCTGGTTTCTTTTACAAGAAAACTGTCTGTGTCTCTTTCTCAATTTCCCTCTCTATCCCTGAGTGGACAAATTAAATGCAATGGAAAAAAAATCTTACTTTAAAAATAAATAAATAAATAAAATAGAGAGCAAATAATAGACTAATGGTATATATGACAAATGTAGCAAAGTATAGTCAATTACTTTGCTAAAGACACATGAAATAAAAAAGTTTTTTAGTCATTTGCATGACTTGTAACACACTGCTACCCATCCCTGTCACCCAACCACATGACTTCAAACCACAACTGAGTTGGCACAACTTATATATCAAATACCTTCAACTATCTCAGGGAGTGACATAGTGACAGCTTTGCACTGAAGCCATAAACCACTGATTAACATCTGCCAAAGCATACCTAAGTAAATTATACTCTCATGCTACCTACTGATGAGAGTCGCTGGAAAATAACAATCTGAACAGAAATGTGCTGAAAAATGCCCTGAAACGACAAGATGAGGACGTGCACAGTGGAAGCAGGGGTCCACCCTGGGTGTGTAAAAAATGTCTCTAAAGCTGCCTGTGCTGAAGGGCCTTTTCTAAACTGGAGTTTGATCTGATCTGACCCTGCAGCTGCTGGTGAGAAAGCATATGATGTAACAGCTGAGCTGAGCAAGTTGTCTCATGCTCTGAGAGTGAACATAGGAGCCTATAGTCTGTCTCATGACTTATCTCTCAAGTACAGTGTTCTATTTATTACAAACAAAGCAAAAACATAAAATCCATCACTTTCCCTGCACCACTGTTTTTCCTGATGTGCCAAAACGTGTGCCTCCTTCAGAAATGATGGTGGAATGCCCTTAATAATTAACAGGTGGACTAATATAGAGTCAATATACAGTCACAGTTTGAAATAATATGAAAGCCTCATCTCATTATGAGGTAATAGATTGGTTTCTTCAATTCTGCGCAATCGCATGAAATGATTTAAAAAAACATTTTATGGTTTGGAATCTAAGCGAAAACCACCCACAAAAATTGAAATCATTTTATCCACTGCCCTGGGATTAAAATCATGGTGATGACATGCTGCCAGGGAGAACACATTTTTAGGGAATGCAAACAAAAAGCAGATGATATCTCGGTTTTGGTCGAAAGCACTGTCACGCCATGTGTAATGATGCTGATGTCATATTTTAGAAGACAATCATGATGTAACAGATTTACAACAAAAGTAGTACAATAAAACTTGTTTCTATTACCTTATTGGTTTTCTATAGTCTGTTTTAATGAAGTGATTAAAAAATTGCGTTCAGTTGGTCTACACTGAAACATGCATAATACCTCAGTTACCAATACTATGAGTAAGTAAATCTGTTTAAGTCATTAACATGATTACATAACCCAAGAGTCCCTGTAATAACTCTCACTGAAGTAATGTATTTATTTCAATTTCTACAGAGAACTGCTGACATCTGAAGACAAATACATGAACCTGTGGTTCCCGTCCTGCCGCTATTGAATTTATCCCGAACAGTTACAGCCATTTCTGCTCTACCACAAGGTGTTGTTTGTAACAGCCATGGGCCTTTCTCTACTGCAAACAACAGTCGCGCTGTGCTTCAGGCTCTACTTCTAGAGACCTGTTAGACAGGAGAGGATTCGGCAACCTGCTGTTTTCGGGTGAAGATGAACATTGGTGATGATTTGCGCTGTATGAACTTGTATAAAGTTGTGAGGAATAGCCTACTGACTGATAGTCAAGCAATCTGATGTGCATAAAATCAAAGAAGCTGGTGCACTTTTCCAAGAGCTTGTTGCTGGTTGCATGAGAAGTATCCACATACAGTATCCACATTGGATAATGTGTACGTAATTGTGTGGCGCTAGAAAATGCGCATCACATCTGTCAACTTGGCTTCAGATGGAATGACACACTGGTCCTGCTGCCCTTGGATAGCTACAGGGGTTTAATCAACACAAAGGGAAGGCCCTCATACATCTTACAAGCAGTTGCACATGACAAGATGCTGTTAAGAATCTGCCACTGATCTGTTTTTTTCTTTCTTGCTTGCTTGTAGTTTAGATATTGATTTACAGGGACAATCCACATTAACATTTCTGTAAATGTGGCTATTTTTCAACTGCAGTCCCTGAGCAGGTTTAATAATATTATTGCTTTAAACTAATTACAATCATATTTTTGATGTGCAGGTAATTGTGTCTACTGGTATAAGGATTTATATCAACAAAATTACCCAAGGGGCAATAGCAGAATTTCACCCACCAATGAAATTACTGCTTTGCCTGCGGAGGTTGTTTTCACACCTCTACTCCGTTTTCTTTAGTTAAAGTCAGTGAAATAGTCAGTTGATACTTGAATTTTCCTTTGGTTTGTTTTGGTTTCACACGGCAAAAAATCAAAATGAACCAAAATGTATCAAATAAGTCATATGGGAGCTACCACCTGTTCACTGGTCAGAGTCAGACAAAAACCTACTGTGAGGTTGAGGAGCGGAGAAAAGAAATGTTTTTTTCCTCTCACTTTATTGTACAAATACATTTGGCATTTGCTCATTATTGCGATGATCATTTGGGCCATATACCAAGAAGACAATGTATTTCCTTGTTGCTCCATGTCAACCCTTGAGTCATTTTATTCCTGTTTGCTAACTGCTAGCTGGTAACACTACCAAGCTCCTCACCAGGGTCTCAGGTGGCTTTCACATCTGCTGTGTTGAGTCTGGTTGAATTGAGCCCTGGTGTGTTTACCCCCTTAGTGCGGTTCATTTGTGTAGGTGAGAACGCGCTAATCTAACCCCAGTATCACATGACTTATTTGTGCAGATCCTGCAAACGGACTACTAGAACTGCAAGCGACCTCAGTCTGGTTGTTTTCGTCCACACCTGAGTGTGATTGATGCTTTCAAACCTGCCTAAACAAACTGCACCAAGGGGATAAACGGGATAAGCGCACCAGGGTTTGTTTCAGCTGGACTACACAAGACAGGTGTGAATCACCAGTTCCACCTGTTGTTTCAACCTGCTGACCCGATGAACAGTGATTCAACAGGTTGAATCACCACCCGTACCCGTAACTGGTGATACAGATGAGCAAAATGGACATTTATTAAATGAATATCTATTTAGATCCAAATGTCATGGTTTACAACTTTAAAATTCATCTTGGAAACAATTTACCTAACAGTGAGCAGAGCATTAACCCACGTAGGTACTTTGTAAGCTTTGTAATTTTCAAGTGTCAGTGATATTCAAGATCAAGATCAACTTTATTTATCCCCATGGGGAAATTTGTTTTTGACTCCACTGCTGTTTCAATAAAATACCATAAAACAGCAAAAAAAAAAAAAAAAAATCCATAAAATCATTTCAACAACATGGAGCATCAGTAAAGTCCACACATAAATACATAAATAGACTGCATGTCCCTGCAGTAAACCACACAATCTATTGCACAACCCGTGGGCAATAACAAAATTACCATATTGTATTTAAAGTCCTGATACACACACAGGGTTAACCAGACTGGTGATTTGAGATTTCAGCTGTACAGATAGATTTCCATACCAAGCAGTAATACAAAAATGTAACAACACAATGTGAAGACAGAGTGTACAATTATAATGTGCTAACAGAGGTACTTTGGGCATTCTTTGACTAAATGATATTGGATATGTGCCACTGAGTTTACATTGACAGCTCACAGTCTTCTTGTCTGCACCACACCCAGTACCCTGCCAGTCACTCACACTACTGCTCTTCCCATGGTTTTATATAATGTGTCACGTACTGTGAAAGTCTTCAATCTTGAATCTTGAGCTCTGAAATTTGCTCAAAGCTTTTCCAGTGGGCTACCTGTGCCTTAAGTAGAAAGGAGTCTGACCACCTTAATTTCATGTGCATGCTCACATACACACACATACGATAATGCACACAGTTAAAACAGTTGTAAATACAAGACAAAATGCATGCTGCGTGCACAAAACCACACACTGTCAGGGTGTGGCCGGTGTTTCTCAGGTTTCACTGATTGCTCCTTTGATGTCGGTCTCATGGATAAGCTATTCACACATAATTAGAACAAGATATGACTGGTCAGGGGATCATAAATGGACACACATATAAAAACATGAACATATTCGTGCATGCATGCGTACATGCATTCACACATACACCCAGTGCCACCCTGCAAGTTCAGCTTTGCCTCTGCTGTGCCAGTTAGCCCCCTGGGCATTGTAGGGCTGGGTGTGGTTCCAAAGGATTAGAATAGCTTTACAGAGCAGCCTTGCCCAGTGAACTGGCACATTCTCACCATGCTGAAAGATGTTACTTGCCCTGCATTCATAGCTTGCAGAGGCAGCAGCCAATGTCACAGCATATCTGGGCTATCACTGTTTTACACGGTATGTGTTGAATGACGGAAAAAGAAGTCACTGGAGTTAAGATGCTTTGTGTACAAGAGCGCTCCATCGACCTTCAGTGAAGCTCTCGGTAGATATGTTTGTTAGAATCTTCCCCATGCAGCTTTTTGAAAGTTAGCTAAGGCGTGGCAAGCATTGTCATCACTTTCTTTCTAGATGTAGCAGAGTTCGCCTCCGGCTGGACGAACGAGGTCCGCCCCCTTCCAGCGGTTTTTGTGGAACTCTCATTTTGCCTGTGTGACTGCAAAGGAGGGAGTAGTCCTTCAGACATACAGTAGAACTTTGTGTAAATGTGGTGTTTGTCTGCACCACACCTTGACCATAGGAATGTCAAGTGTTTTTTGTGCTGATCGTCGAGAGCTCAGAGGGTCAAAATGAAGAAACAAGAACCAAACAAATGAAAGGAGCACTGCTTTGGCTTTTACATGATTTGTATGAGTTGAAATCCTAACTGCCGCATTTATTAGCGGAAAAGTATGAGACACTGAAGGCATGAAAGTATATTATTCTGGTTAAGTATTCATTACTAAATCTGTGATGTATTGTTTGCAAATGAAGGAACTCATTGCTGTTCTTAAAATCTTTCTCGTAGCTTTTTTCCAACATGGATCAATAATGTCTTGGAATGAAATTGTTCAATTTCACATAGCACTATGGACCGTCCAGACAAAATATTAGAGAGAGAAATTCTATGCACTATTTTCATATAAATATCCATTTGTGAGTTTTTACAGCCATGCAGTTCTTGGGCAAACCTCGATTTTTTTAAAACTCTCAATTATTTTCCACTCAACTCAGGTATTCATTTTCATAATAAAATGATCATTGCAAATTTACCCAACAACTTCTGTTAGTCATTATTTTCACCTTCAGTTCAAATCCAGGTGTTGTTGTTGTCATCAGAACTCTTTTATGGGACTAAAATATAATGTGGCATCAGCATTAGTGATAAGTCACCTTTTCATGTTCCTACATGAATACAACAGATCTCCTATGTTGTCACCCATTATAATTTAGCTGCTGTTATAAACAATAGCAAGTGGTTTAACCTTTAGTGCATCGCCTAGAGGAGATTCTTACTGATAAGCATGTTGGCCTTTACAGTCTAATCTACGCCTATGGGGATAAGATGGTGAATCCCATACAAAGCAGCAATATTAAATGTTACCACTGTGTGTGTGAATGAATAGTTTATTTAAAGTGAGAACCTAGACCTGATGGCACTTTATTAGGTTTGAAAATGGCATTGTAATCCTGTGTAATCATTTATGATCATTATTACTGGTGTTAATAATCCAATCCCTCGACTGACATGAAAGTAAATTGAAAAAAAAAAAATCATATTTCAAGTTTTGCCTTTTTTTTTTTTTTTTACACCATCTGAAATGTTACATGGATTGTGTGATGTGTTGAATTTGAATGCTGGTCAGGGGCTTTGATTCATGCCTAACTTCGTTTTCTCCAGTGCATCTCAATCAACAGGCTTGACTCACATGACTCGATAAGATGTGGCAATCAGTGCATGATTGATTGACAAAAAACTGGTTACCTTCGAGATAAAGTATCAAATTGCAGCATCATGTAATACAAAAACTGTCCTAATTATCATTAAAATACAGATAGTACTGAACTGATGGGATCAATGCACTCACACTTAATTGCTCTCACTTTTCTCAGCAGTTCCTTTTGCCAAGTATCAATGGAGTCAACTCCCATTTGAAGTTTGGCTCTCACGGCCAAAACGAACAAGCAAACATTCCACAACATGCACTGACAGGAAGGCCTGAAATGTCACCTGTCATATAATGTGAGATCAAATGAGATCCTGTGGCAGCTTTAAAGTTGCCACTGACGTTAAGGAAAGGTCAAAAGCTTTTGCTTCATAATCCAAAGTAATTTGGTGAAAGTTAATGATATGAAAAGATGGGGAGTGTCTTCGTTATAAAACTGTGCTGATGCTGCCAGTTTCTGTGAGTAGGTTTCAAGTTTTAGGTAAATAGCGACAAATGCATCATCTTTTCTGCAGAGAGGTATCTCACATAGAAACTGTATACGTACAAACAACATGCAATCCACGTTATATGCACACACAAACCTACAGCAAAACAAGGAACCTTCTGAAGCAGTACTGACATGACAGTTGTTAGATGCCCCAGCTGAAATAGGTAGACTTCAAATCAGGTATTGCCATATTTGGCAAAAAAAGACTGCACTCGCCCTTGGGCGTGGTTGCAGAGGAGGGTCAGGTGAACAGCACCTCCCACCATTTCTGCCTTACTTTCTGAACTGCCTCAGATCCATCCTTAGGTTTCTGTTTATACAGGATGGTGAGAAACATGCAATTTAATCTTATATTGCTTTTCAGTGTTTATTCTGAAACCATTACTAACCCCTGTGAATTTATCAGGGCAATTTCCCAGCTTTCTGCAGGGAAATAGCTTCATTGCTCTTTGTACACTGAATAACTTGCAACAGCTGAATCACCCACAAGGGAGAAAAAGGAGTTTACAGAAGTAATGCCACCTAATTTTGCCTGATAATGGCATCAAATCACATCTGCAGCAAGAAGAGGAAAGAATTTTTGTATTTTCAGTGATTTTGGACACTAACTTAAAGTCCAGATGTTTAAGCTCATCATTGTGCTTTGAACTACAACATGTATCCACATCCTGGATAAATCACTTTGGATCATTCCGTCATCTGCAAAAATGGTATCAGAGCAATCAAGGAACCATACAAAGCGCTGCAATCACATAACAAAATAGACTATAAATCTAATATTAAGCTATATCCAAATGTCCACACTATGTCTACTGGTGTACTTTTTGCATAGAAGTGTGATGAAAGAAATGATTAAGAAGCACTGGTATTTTCCTTTAACAGGGTGTGGTTCAAATTGTGCCCTAGGGCTGACTTACGAGTCTACTACAGGGTAGAGAGACTGGGAAGCCAACACCTATGCCACTTTAATGGGTCTCAACAGGCATCAACAGATCTTCATCAGTCAGAGCAAGAAATCTGCTTTACTTTTAACTCCTGATATGCCATCTTCTCCAAACTGTCACAACAGAGATTCAGGTGATTTTAGTGAACTTAGATTGGTTGATTTTAGGTTCAGACAACTGCACTGAGTAATCAGAAAGTACAAGAATTAAACAGGTATTAACACTAATTAAGCACTGACCAGCAGACTTTTAAAACAACGTATGATAATTGAAGGCAGTGTGTCTTTCCCTGACAGACCTGCAAGCTTCAGGCCTAAACATGTAAACGATACACAAATCACCCTGGGATTCAAGCTCCATTTTATATCCTATCTTGTCTAACTTCCTTGCACTTTTTCAACAATTCTGAAAACCCAACAGATTAGTGCTTTCACCCCTGTGGTTAACCTCACTTTACTGTTTGAAGACTGAGTTTAACATTTTTCTCATTTAAATTACCTTGTTGTTTTCCAGGTATTTTATCTAAGTTGATGCTAATATCAGTTACAGAACACTGATGTTGCGTGCAGAGAATCTCCTGCTTAACCAGTTCCCCTTGAGGGTTCAGCAGACTTCTTTTCTCATGCTTCGACAACTTCTGCAACTACTTCTACTATGACTTCTGCAGCTCGTTGCCTCTAGCAAACCACCCCTCCCTCCCACAAAGCCAACATCACAACTCTTCTGAAACAGGATTGTTGCTTTCTCCTCATTAGCTTCTCTGAAGAATGCTTAAAGACTTGTTTTGCAGTCTGTCTAGTGAGGTCACACAAAGTACACACTGTGTAATGCATACTTATAGCTATTATCTTTATTTATTTATTTTGCCAGAGTAACACTGATTAAATTATTTTCATGTCATCATTACCATTTTCATTAAAGCTCTGAGAGGGCTCATATTCTGTTAAATATCTTACAAGAATACACAGAGTTGAAAACAGCAGCAGAGCCTCACCCCACCCCAGTAAATGCCTACACAATCTATGGTAAAAGCCCCCAGCTATGTAAGTAAAAGTCTTTGCCAGGCTTTCCTTCCTTTCCTGCCCCGGGCCCTGATGCCATTCCTCTGTGAGTGCCTGGGCGAGGCGGGCCGGGCCCTGATCACCTTACAGGGGGTGGCACTGCTACCTGTCTGACGGGCTGGGCTGCTCCGAGTCTCTCCCCCTGCCAGCAAGAGAGCCTCTCAGGGGCCAGGTAGATGGAGGCGGGTCAAGATGGAGGTGGAGAGGAGGCGGAGCTGGGTGGAAACTCCTCCTCATTCGTTGGTGGATAAAAACCTGTGGTGGACAGGGAGAAGGCACTCAGAGGGACTTGACTCTCTTAGTGAGCTCCTCTGGTCTGCCGATCCTCTCTGCATCTCTCCTTCTCTCTGCTCTCTTCCTTTTGCTCTGCACAAAGATGTCGTATACCAAGGTGGTGAAAACCTCCAGCATCAGTGGTGGTGGTCGTCATGGTGTTGTTGGTGGTGGTGTTACCCGCACCAGCTTCAGCAGCGCTTCCGTTGGTGGTGGCGGACGTGCTAGTTTCGGTGGAGTCCAAAGAATGAGCATTGGAGGAGCAGGAGGATTAAACTTTGGTGCTTACTCTATGAGAGGCTCAGGTGGAGGCTCTGTGGCAAGCATCTCTGGAGGCATGCTCGGACTCTATGGTGCAGGCGCTGGCGGAGCCTATGGTGGAGGCGCTGGCGGAGGCCTTGGTGGAGGTGCAGGCTTTGTTTGTGCCCCCATCACAGCCGTCCAGGTCAACCAGAGCCTGCTGGCTCCCCTGAACCTGGAGATCGACCCCACCATCCAGACTGTCCGCACCCAGGAGAAG
>OMKZ01042734.1:0-27284 GCA_900302535.1 Neoniphon sammara
AGCGACTCTCACCTGGGAGAGGAGGGCCTGTCGGAGGAAGATTTAACAACAGGAGGAGCCTACTCGTCGGCTACGAAATCCTCCTACGAGGATCTGACAGAACAGAACCTATCGGCCCGGGACCGGCGCCGCCTCAAGAGACAAGCCTGCGTTGACACTAAAGAGACAGAGTGCTGAGAGAAAACAATTTATAGTTTTTGTTGAAAACAGCCACACCACATTTATATGTGTCTTAGTGAACATATAAAACATAGTATGCATTTTTCTCATTGACAGACAGAGCACTCATTGAAAAGTAATGTAATAGATGTTATGTGAACTGAGGACCAGATTTCAGGCAACACTTGATGTGAATATTATTTGGTGAGCCGTAAAATATGGATTCAACGACCAGTACAGATGCTACATGAGTAGTCTTGTAATGCCAGTGACTGCAGTTAAAAATAGCTACTGAGTGAAGTCATGTATTTGTGTGTTGGAGATGAAAATATGCTTTGCTTTTTCAGTTTTGTATGTCAAAGCACTAGAAATGATCCTTGACTGGATGAACCCTAGAAATATTAGACTGTGGAACTTAATCTAGGTCACTGACGGCCTTCCGTGAAAGATTTGCCACAGGCCGGTTCCCCCAGCGCATCTCAGAGCTAAGTTATCTTTATTCTGTCGTAACCCAGTGGTTAAATGTGATCCTAGCTTTCAGCAACCAAACAAGTTGAGAACCCAGTAAGTTGATGCCATGGCTCTATCCGTTTTCACTTGTGTATCTTGTGAGCTATCATTGTAGATCAAAATTGAAGTAAGTATCACATTTAAAGTCTCTCTTGCCTTTTCCTCCCACAGTGTGCTGTCTGTTTTGCAGTGAAACTTCACAGGTGGAAGATTTGAAGTCATCCTCTAGTTAAATGAGACATTTTAGTGCCATACATTGGTAAACTATTGAGTTGCAGACTAATAACTGAACCTTAACTCTAGTAGAGATTATATCCTTTCTGTGTCATAACTGCACTTATTGTTCATATCACTGGAGGATGAGCTGTTTCTTTTTTTTTATGTACATATGGTGCTTTATGTCATCAATGCCTTTGTTCTAGTTCAGACTACAGGCGAGTACATTTTGACCCCTTTGTACTTTTAATTGCTAAGTTTTAATACGGTATAAGCAATGTGTTATAGCCTCTTCAGTATTAAATTTATTTTTTGACTATTTGGTAAAACTTTTGAAAAGTAAGGGACCCTATGAGCAAGTTGTATTGTTTCGTTTGTCTTCATATTCTGGTGATAAATGTCATGTGTTCCTCTTGCCTGTATCATCCACACAGTTTACTGTAGTGCCTTTCCAGATTTTGTGCCTGACTTGTTCTATGCTTTCTTATTTCTGTACTGAAAGCAGAAGAAATTTTACAATCGATGAACTAGGAGCTGGCCATCCTGAAATAATTTTAGAGAATTGCCAGAGATGGTCAAATGTCATTTCTCCAGTACCCTGCGGCTTGGTTTTCAGTCCATGTGCCAATTTGAGCCATGCATCTCCTTCCCTTATTTAATGCTGTGTTACCACTGTTGCCTGTGTAAAAATGTCTGTTATAGGTCAAGAAAAATGTAGATTGCCTTTATACCACTGGCTCTACTGGATGGATGTGAACTGTTGGACATGGATCTAGCAGATGCCATGTGTCATGTATAGGATGGATAATGTGTATATTATTTCTATGCTTTTAAACGTCCACCTTTGAGTTATATTTTAGCTCTTGCTTGGATCAACCACACATAACCTAAAATAATAAAAAAAATCTTTATTGTGTATTTTACAAGATAATTGAAATATGTCTTGCATTTCACATACTCGTCAATACAAATTATTTTTTCCCACCATATCAGCATGTGTCTCATTTCAGTTCACTCAGTGTCCCATTGCTTCATAACTAGATCCTAGACCTTGCCAAGCTTACAAAGACATCACTAGCTATAAAAATGCAGGGATTCTATACAGTGATATGTTCACCTCCACAGCATATTGAGGCAGGGTCAGGTCCATGTGAGGCCGGTGATGTCGTCTTCACTGGTCACACAGCAGGCTGCTCTCTGGGCTCTTGGCATCTACATCTCCCCAGTATGGCAGGATGAAGGGCAGGTCGGCCACACGGCTCTCCAGCAGCCTCCACAGATGCTCTGCCACAAACTGGTTGCCCTTTTCTGAGAGATGCAGTCCATCAGAGAGGTAGACTGTGTAGTCCTGTGCAAGCAAAATACAAAGCACAAAGTCTTGGAGCTCAAAAATGCTTATATTAATGATGGATAAAGAAAAGGCAGTCTGAAGTGTATTGAAAAATATCGATGTATCTATCAGAAATATTTCTCTGGAAGGAGATGGAGAATGCTTTCCCAGTGGATCAAAATGCTACAGTATAAACCAGCATGAGGCAGCATCAATAACAGGCTTAGGTTAGCACATTTCCACATTCCCCCCCTCATTGTGCCCATTTAGTAGATGAGCTGCTCCACAACGTTACAGTTTATATAAACAATGATCTCCTTAGTAAAATCAGCCTTGACATTGATGCCATTCAGAAGTGACAGAGAAAGGCATCAGTGAAACAGCAGCATTGCCCACCTGTCCATCTTTCTGCATGAGTGTCCAGAGATCCAGGACATCTGCACCACACTGACCAGCTGCCTGGACACACGCCTGAGCGTACTGTCCTGCTACCGCATTAAGACGATTCAGAGGACATCCTGGAAGAGAAACAGCAAAGCACTCACAGTCTCTTCAATCAGGCACAAAGTCTAGATGTCTGTGTGTCCATGGTTGACTAGATGGTGGGTGGTATGAACAACAAATTGACCAGTCTGTGTATACAAAATGCCAAAACTTGAGGGTAATGGGCTATAGGCAAAAAAACTTAACCCTAAAAAC
The DNA here is from genome assembly GCA_900302535.1 of Neoniphon sammara. NCBI lineage: Eukaryota > Metazoa > Chordata > Actinopteri > Holocentriformes > Holocentridae > Neoniphon > Neoniphon sammara. The sequence goes on from OMKZ01042734.1 coordinate 2,915, forward strand.
AAATATGAACTCTGTTTTCATATGAAAAACAGATAATCATATTATCCTTGAAAGATGGATAAAGCTTACTGCAAAATATCCACATACATAATAAGTTAAAAAACTACTGAAATGATCAATGTAAGAGTACAGAGATATAAGAGAGAAAGATGTGTGTGTTACCTTTCAGTATGCACTCCTTCTCCCAGGCTGGCTCGTGAAGAGGAGGGGGTGTGATGAAGATGACTCTGTCTACAGACACACCAGCTGATGTCAAGTGTGTGGCGATCTCCTTCAGGTTCTCTGAATACTCCTGCAGAGGGACATGCTGCTGTGGGTTCTTATCTGGACAAAAGGGGCAGATGGAAATAGGAAAATGGAGAACTGGATCTTGTTGTGTGAATCTTACATAACGATACTGATGTGTGGCATCATGCATTCGTGGTCGGTGAAGTGTTGACAGACTCAAATGATGTGACTGCTCAAATACCATTAGAAATGTTCAGTACAACAGGCTAGTGGTTTGTACATCTGCAAATATTGTTGGATAAAACAAGTCTTAAAAGGTGTTGTATTTTCAGTTAATCGCTTTTGTATGATCTCATTGTTCTAACTTTTTCTAGTTTGCAAAATTGTGTTGTACAAGAAATAGGAGCCATGACATACACAGTGCAACACATCTGAAGCCTGTAAACACTTCAGCAGGAGTAAGAAGGTAATCTGTGTTATGTAACAAGCAAACTTGAAATATGAGGTATCAGTCTTTATCCAAAAAAAAAAAAAGTATTATTAAAGTATTAAAAGTAGTATTACAGAAGAAGGACTTTGGGTTTTCTACATGAAATTACACCTTCGAGAGCACAGTCGTTGGCCCCAAAGAAGACAGTGACAGCTACTATGTTACGGTCTGATGAGTCTTGGCTGCTGATGAGGCGAGGCAGAAGGATCTTGGCCCATCTGGAGTTGTAGCCTGACAGTCCTCTGTTGACGACGTCACACTTTCTGATGGGCAAGATATGGCTCAAAGTGGTTGCTTACATAAATTGCATGCAGGTACCCATCACAAAAAGTACCGTTTCTGCTCATAGATGTGGTAGGACAGCAAAATGCTATTGAATTTCTTGGGATTTTTCAAGGCACAGTATGCACTAGTAGTGAACAACAGCATGTATCTTCCGCTCTCTGGATAATTTTTAATTAGTTGTCACATCTCAGTTAGGCTGAAATGTGACTTTTACTAACGTACAAATAAAGGGTACAAATAAAAAGGGAAACACTCACCTAGCTAATTTGTTGGCTATTTCTGAGCCCCAGCCATTAGGTTGGAACGAAAACTGAAAGAATCAAAAACACACTGTCACTCGAATCATTAATAACTTTCAACTGGGAAAAATAACCAGCTGCCACACATTCATTCATTCAGTCAAACTTCTGTTTGCAGACTAGCAGATAACGCTTAGCTAGCTGACATGATGAAAGTGAAAGTGTAACTTAGGGGATAAATAAAATGTATCACGCTACAAACTGTAAATCTAATTCATTTACGGACTAACCTGGGTAATGGAGTCACCAAATAAAACCACTTGAGGCCATCTTATTGTTTTTAATTTGAACATGATGCTTCCAAAACACTTCAGACAGTGAACTACACTGAGTTCAGCTGCAGGGAAACATTCACGTGATCAAACAAGACTTCCGGTCCAGTTATTCAGAATAAAGCGTCAGTGAGTGGTCAAAACACCACTAGGACACACCAATATTTAAGACTAAGTGGTTTATAAAAATCTATTTGCTTTTTCATGCACAATGCTAAGATTTGACAGATGTCCAGGCATACTTTAAAACAGACATAGGCTAACTTACATAATGGCTCACCTTTTGCTTGCTTCAAACTCCTGCCTCTCATAACATGTAAAATATATAGACAGACAGACAGACAGACAGACAGACAGACAGACAGACAGATAGATAGATAGATAGATAGATAGATAGATAGATAGATAGATTTTATTCATTACCTAGTTGTTGGAACTGAACTACTACTCAACAGCGGGGGGCGCTGGAGTTAGCAGCCTGTTCTTCCACGGAAGTCACTCTTCTTCTTTGCTCCTGTAAACATGGCAGGGGTCAGACTGCAACTGGGAAAGGGAGCCTACAATGTTGCACATAAAACTTGTAACCGGCTCCTTCCAGAGACTCGGAGCAAGCCCGGTAAACGCACAGTACACGCTTCGTCTTTATCGACAGGGTTTTTGCTGGGTGAGATACAGAATGCTCTGGTTCACAGAGCGGCATCTCAGCAGGACTTGACCGTTGGAGCCGGTAAGGACTATTACACAACTGTAAACTCACCGTGCGGTGACTTGAACGAGCTCGGGAAAGGGGGAATTGTCCCTGAATTTTACAACGAAATTGTACTTTGCGAAGACGGAACACCTTTTACTTTAACAAGGACTGACGGTACAGTTAGAAAGCCATTTGAAAGTACGGAGACAGTCTCCACTGTTCGTGCGAAAGCCGAATTACGGAGGAATATAAACACTTCCAGGTTTGCAAATCGACAACAACGCCTCCTCGGTCGGCACTTGATGCTGGGCCATGGACAGTTTGTGTTTATCAGGGGTTATAGCAGTACTAGAGAGCGGTCTGAGCCGCTGTTTAAATCTAAAACGGGCTATTATGATATTCTGGAGGTGTCTCCAAACGCCACTCATGCCCAGATAAAAACGGCTTACTACAAGCAGTCCTTCATCTTTCACCCGGACAAGAACGCGGGCAGCGAAGAGGCCACGACCCGCTTCTCTGAAATCAGTGAAGCCTACAACGTGCTGGGGAACAAGGCACTGAGGAAGAGGTACGACCGGGGCATCTTGAACCAGTCAGACCTGATTGGAGCCACCAGACCCTCCGCAAAGGACGTCAGCAGCAGCTCAAAACAAACCAAGACTCGCAGGTCTGTTGTGGGCACAGACAACAGGGACGTCTTCGACTTCGACAGGTTCATCAAGGCCCACTACAGCGAGCAGTTTCAGAGAGACAAAAATATACGGATCCGCAAAGAGGAGATGCTGAGGAAGAAAAACGAGGCAATCAGTGAAAAGAAACTGGGCAAGATGACGGAGATGGCCGTCTTGACACTGTTGGCAATGGCCTTGGCTATAATGCTCAGCCTGAAGTGAAAGTGATTCACATGGTATTTGTTTGGCTTGTAGTGTTTTATTGGGTCTGCAGGGTGAGCAGTGTAGTGAGTAGGGAGATGATGATGAAGTGTCCCTGAGCGAGGCACTTAATTCCTACTAGCTCCAGGAGGGCTGATCTGTATATGACTTTGACCGTTGACCTTTATGGAGGAGAGGTGAAAAAATAATTACCCTGTCACACCAAACACTGAGCATAATGGATGACATATAGCATTATCACTGGGGTAGACAACAGTTTGACCTTGATGGATCCGTTTTCCAGAGGATTTGATACCCCCTAACCAAAGTAAAAACTGAGGAAAAGTGCTTGAATTCCTCAGTCTGTTGATATTCACCACAAGGTATCTGGGAATACAATACTCACTGGTTGTTTGGGAAAACAAAGATTTAATGTGGACATAAGTATTACTCCATGTCTCACTAAGATTTTTGGTCATTGCACATTCACTTTTGCTGCCTTTTATCATCTGTCACTTATGTCACACAAGGTAAACCTCATACCCAGCAGTAATACCACACTGTGCTGTGTACACTGTGATCCTAATGGATTCCACAACATGTTGACAGAGGAAGCTTTAGTGGTTGATTTACAACCTGTTTGTGCTACAGTTCTGCTCTTTTGGCTTTTATAAAGTCATCTGACAAGCAGATTGCCTTAGTTTTATTGGTAAAATATCAATTTTGATTATGTTTTAATGCATTAATCTACTGGATCAGAAATTTAAAGGGATAAGTGATATGTACAGGATAGTATTTGAGGTTGTGTGTAAGTCTTGGTAATTGTTTCAGTGGTGTCTTGAGAGGCCATCAGATAAGACAATTACAGGAACTATTAGGAACCTGGCTGAACGGTAGTGATGAGATTATGGTCAGGTAGTTCAGTTGAAGAATGTGCCAAGGATGATATTTATTGTAAAATGTTATTTCTCCTGATATTGAACAAATAAATTATTTATGAGGAGTGCTTGTTATAGCACAGTGTAATAAATTATGCTTGATTTTTTTTCTTTTTTTTTTTTAGCATGCACTACCACGTTTAGTCAACAACAGAGATTGGTGCATTGTTTTTTTCTTAGCATTGAGAAGATGATGATAATATACATGAACAAACCGTCATTTATGGTAACACTACAGGGATCAATAATATCACATCAGGCCTATATCATTAAGGGAAAACACCAATGGATAAAACACAACCTGTATTATTTATTATGCCAGCAAAAATGGATTAAAAAACATCAAAAAAATTAAGGAAACATCACACTGACCAAAAAAAATTTTTTTTTTTTAAATAAATAAACAATTGGATGCAAAAATTGCCTTCTTTCAGTGGGACATCGATGTTATCAAAGCACATAAGCTTATGAAACTGATGAGTTATATTTTTCAGTTATACATTTATCACAGAGGTTTAGTGCAAACAAATGAACCTTTAAGAAAGGTAAAATCAAGCAAAACAAGTCAGTTCAGTGCATTTCAGTCATGCATTTACATATCAAGTGAAACCTGCAGTGTATCTACAGAAATTTAGTAACTTTAAGTACTTTTAAATTTAAAGTACTTTCACATCAAAAAACTAAGTAATAAAAACTATGAACAAATCCTTTCTAACTTTACACATGTTTAGCTCATGTTTATTTTCCTCGCAATTCTCTATTGATGACTCTAGTTACAGGATCATTTTCAGGGAGATGTGACCCTGATCCTTGCACTCTGCTGCTGGTTGCTTATAATGTGGGTGATCAAGGAATTTAAGCTTATTTTACTGTAGTAGTCACTCAAGATAAGAGCATGAGCTTAATGCCTGTGTAAATGTAAACTCTGGATGCATTTCAATCTTCATCCTCTGATTAATCATCCACTGATTAATCTTTGCAAGTCTTTAAGAAGCTCTATAAATCATTTAGACGAAGATGCCTGTTAGAGAAGTTAAAAAGATGGGACATCTGACAGGGATTGGTTGTTGGGGCTGTCAATCACCAGGTAGCTGCCAAAAGACCAATGCTGGACCATGCAGGGCAGCTGCATGACTAAATTATTACAATCTACAGATTGTATACAGCCAGTGACATCTGCTCATTCACACTGAGGGGACGGATAAATCCTGCAAAGCTGAATTGATATAAGTCAGGGTAATTTATAAAAGTGCACAAAACATCGCTAGAGTAGCCCATCAAAGTTAAGAAATGTTTCTTAGACGCCAGTGGCCACTGGTAACCGTGGTAACATTTGTAATACAGTTCAGAGATGCTACCTGCTCATTCTCTTTAACCACTGTATAAATATTGTCTGCTTTCATATTTATGATGTCTGAGTGATGTGGTCACTCATAGTTAGTTAGTGGTGAAGTCTGTTTGGTACACGTCTGCAGCCCAATCAGATCTAACGTGCAAGTCATTGTAAGCTCATCCATTCCACACAATCTCAGATGGTGGGGTTGAGAGCGTCGTAGAGCCGCTGCACAGCCAGCTCCACCATCTCCTTCAGAGAGTCGTCCTCTGTGCTGTCGTCCTCATAACACACCGCCTGGGGAGCGCACAGGAAGCTAGTGAGAAAAAATCTGAAGAAAAACAACACAACTGCATTTGGTATGTTTGTCTGTGTTTGATATGCTGAAAGTTTCTTACCCTTGTTTCCAAGCAAATCTGGACAGTCTTCCCATCTACTGTCACAGCGATGGTTTTCCTGTCCCTGAAATCCACACATTCCTCGCCAAACATGTCCCTGAGGAGAGAGATAGGGAGAGTAAGGATTACCTACTCTTTCTGTGAGAGTTGAATTTTTGTAAATCTATAATTTTATTTGTTTACTTGTGTTATATTTTTGTGAGCTGTGGCAAGTAATGATCACCCTGGAAACATAAGATTTTATCCATCTAGAAAATTTAATTTCTCTTGTCTTTTTAGGATGTACTTACATGTATTCAACATTACAAGCCAGTCACTATAGATATCGATAGCATGTGTATTACTCACTGCAGCATGACCTCCAGTCTGCCGTGGAAGACGTCCAGGTCCACAATGGTACTCTGGCTCTCCATGACTGTTGGTAAAACATAAATTGAATCACACAAATGACATTAAACAGGACTTCACAGCCAAAGTCCACGGCATTATGAGCAGGTGAAGAAGATGGCTGCGTGTCCTCCCATTCAGTAAGCACTGACTTTGTTGAGAATTCCCTTTTCTGGGGATTTATTTTCAGTGATACTAAAACAGGAAGTGGGTTCACACAAAGCACTCACGTAATTTATTACATGTGTCCTGCAGTTACTAAAAAATCTGAAATTTAAACAAAATATGGACAGACAACACAGCCATCTAAATTTCTTCTGTAGTCAGAGATGGCAGCCAAACCAACCTTTCTGAGCCTTTGGGTTTGACTGGACTTCCAGCACCACTGTGGTGACAGCATCAGCATACATGTCATTCAGAGGGTTAGCTATCCACTGAAAGAGGACAGGAAGAGAGCGCAGGCTTGAGTTTGTTGCAGCTGATATACAGTTTGACTGTAGGCCAGAGGCTTTTTATAAGGGAACTGTGTAACTCAATTGGAGTGGACTGAAGGGAACTACACTGTGGTCATTGAACTAAAACTGCACTTAGAGAAAGCAGTAATAATCAAATCCTATGATTGTATGATATATATTTTTGGAAAACACACTGAATATCTTAAAATGAGACATTGTAGGTATATACAGGGAAAAAAAGCACATCAGTGAGGGATACAACTCATGAAGCTGCTGTATGAAGGCTTTGGTCAGGCATATCTAGGACAGGACCGGACTGAGACGGCTGAGCGGAGAGCAGAGCTAAACAGCAGACTGAACAGGGAGAGCCACAACTGGCTGAACTGGTCCAGCCTCTCACCTCCAGCAGCACCATGCCAACCTCGTGGACCAGAGTGATGTTCTTAAAGATCTTCAGGGTGTTCTTCTCGGTCCCGTCCAGCTCCTCCACGTCACCTGAGACAGACAACAGACAAAGTGACTGCTCGGTTCCACATGTATGGAAATGGGATTGGTGGGCTGGGCGATATGGACAAAATCAAATATCACAATATTTTTACCTTGATTTCTATATTGTGACAATATTGTTGGGATGACTATTGGTGTTTTAGTTAGATATTTTTAAGAGATCTTTCATAAACAATCATTCGTATTGTGGATATGATATCTAAGCAGGTAGAGGCAAATAATTGAACAGCTTGAACAGTTTAATAGAAAATGTCATCCCTTTACTGTAACACAGCCATTTAAAACAGGAAAAGACAACACTTACACCTTATTACAATATTATGATATCCAAAATCCCCGATGATCTAGTCTTACATCATGTATATTGATCTAATATCGATATATTGCCCAGCCCTAATTGGTGGTGCAACAAACATGAGGGGTTTATTTCCAAAAGTTCACATACAAACATACATGCAAAGTGAATGCTCACGCAGTGCACATGGCAGTCTTACCAGTGAGGTGCCTCAGATGGCAGACAAGCAGAGAGTATGGTCCGTTGAAGGGGATGGCCTGGGTCTGTTTCACCGTGCTCATAGCCAGCTCTGTGTAGGCTGCACAGCAACACGTCAGGTCAGCGCATGAAGCCGCCGCCGATTGTCAAGTGTCAATAGCAACCGTGAAACTAAGCACACACACAGCAGATCCCTAAAACAGCTCCAGACTGGCTGCTCTGTAACTGATTGAATGTTGACCTTGCTGTAGAAGGGGGCAACCAAAAAGAGAACTTAGCTCATTCGTATTATATTAATAGAAGGTGCAATACTTAGGCATTTCTGCTCTAAGTCTTGCAGTGTATCCTCTTTGGAACGTAATCTATGTACATACTGACAGCCTCCAAAATGAGCATTGTGGCTCATGTGCCAAAAAAGACAAAAGCCAGAAATATTTTGTACCAACAACTATGTATTCCATAGAGACAGACTCTACCCATTTTACATATGGAAGTGGGTGCTTCCTGTTAAATTAACACTTGTTCAGTTATAATACATTGGATCAAATTCATAAATCATCATGAGGCCCAACAGACCTCAATATAAATCAAGGATTTCAAATGTTATCACAGGTCATCGTGGTGGGTGATTTATCCACCAGACACAAACACTATTTGGTGATGTGGGTTACGGTTGGTCAGACATTTGGTGCCTGGCTGGTGGTAAATTTGAACCCTGATCACAGCTCCATGTATTACAATGTAGTACATATATTTTTTACTTGCTAAATTCCTGACCAACGAACACAAGATATTCGCAAGCACTCAGCATTTGTTTACATGTATTTTACTCGGCTTGAAGCAGTGCAAAAGAAAATCGGACCAACTGAAAATGTATGCATGTATGACTTCAATGTCACAACGGTTCAGAGTAAACAAACAGGTGAACTGTTGTGCAGTGCTACTCTTAGTGCCAATAGATTGTGGTGCATGATTTCTGGTTTCAATTTCAAGTCCGATTCTAATTGTGGGAGTCACTGAAATTAACTCCTTGACTCCCATAGATTTAATTCATGCTCAAAATTGACAGTCATTTCTGTTTAGTTTTGATTCCCAGACTAAATGGCTGACAGTCAACTCCAACTCAAGAAGTCAAGAAACTCTTTCGGCATCAACCCTCCATATGTACACTACAGTTGGGAGAATGTGTGAAAGTGGCAGTTACTCACTGGACAGGTCCGAGGGAGTGAGGATGTGGTAGTTGAAGTTCTTCTTCACCAGTATGCCTGATACCCTCTGGCCCTGGAAACACTTCTTATCAGCCAGGGAGCCCATCACCTGAGAAGAAGTGCAGTATCCAATAACTCCACTTCATCTGGGTCTCAGTCTGTACCTGATTTTCATGATTGTGGAACGCCTTTAAATATTTCCCGACATGCGGTTCATTTACCTTGGCCAGTTTTTCCCCTCTGAAGTTGAGGGTGACGGCTTCGGTGTTTCGGGGATTGTGGACCTCGATGTGAACTTGGTCGTTGTCCTCGTACTCCCTGATCAGCGCGGCCTTCAAACGAGCCATTTCATTCTGCTCACCGTGGACCAGGATCTGAGGACGACACACAGGCCAGAAATTTAACAGAAACACAGTTTAATTTGATTTGACCGGCTTTAACATTTCACTCATCCTGACTTTTCAAATGTCCCTTGCAAAAAAAAAAAAAAAAAGTTTATTTCTGTCAATTTTGAGTAACCTGCCTTGATTTCCATGATCATGTTGAGAAAATGGGGAAAGGGGACACAGAAAAACTAAAAAAATGACAAGGAATTGCAGATGGTGAGAAAGAGACAGGTTCTGCTTTGGGTGTCTTACCACGTGCGGCGGCTTCAGCGCCCTGATGAACTCGCTGGTCTGCTGGTAGTCCGTGTGGGCGGAGAAGGAGATGTAGTCCACAGACATCTTCAGCTGCAGCTTCTGGCCTGACATGGTGGTGATCTCCTCCGGCTCAGACATGATGTGCTGCAGAATCATAATGTAGCTTTTGCCTGTATGTCTAAATACTGAAACACTCAAAGTTACAGTCATGCTTACAGGACTGTAAATCAAAATGAGAGCACATGATCATCCCACTGTATTTATTATTACAGCAATAAATTGTTTTTGGATGACCCTGTCTATTAATAATCTAAAAATACAAATCACCAGTCATTTATATTTTGATGAGCTCTTGATCTTGAGCAAGTTTAACGGCACAACATTAAATCAAACCAGTGTCTGCCCTGACCTTGGCCAGCGTGCCCTCTACACAGTACCCGGCGATGATGACCCCGTTCCTCTTGTCGGTGCACCAGCTCTCAAACAGCTCTCTGCTCAACCCGCTCTGCATCATACCTGGAGATGCCATCACCACGCTGGGGCCGATGTCATCAAAGTGATCCATGCTCTGGAGAAAACAGACAGCAAAGATGCATGGTGAGCACAGGAAATAATACACAGGAAATAATACATAAATAATAGACCTTTTTCACAACAGCCATTTTGACATGAATAGTAGGTAAACACAGGTGTTACTAATGACATTAATGAAGGTTCTGTTCTGTTTAGGTCTAACAGAACCAGGGTCCGGCTATTGTTCATGCTGGCTCACTGGAAAGACTCTGCCATGCTTAAATGGAACGGAACCTTAATTAATCTCATGAGTAACACCTGTGTTTACCCTACTATTTCATGTCAAAATGCCTGCTGTGAAAAAGCTCTATAGCAGGACCTTGGCTCTGTTAGACCTAAATAGAAGAGAACCTTTCATGTCATTAGTAACACCTGTGTTGACTCTGTTGTTTAATGTTAAAATGGCTGCTGTGAAAAAGGTCTATTGCCAACCAACGACTTACATTACACTGGGGGTAACTCTCTCTATACCTTGAGGTTGCTGATGTGCTTGAAGACGAAAGGGTTGTTGATGTTGATCGCCTTGCGGATCTTGTCGTTCATGGCGTTGACGTAGGTCTGGTACACAGCCATGCACTTCTTGGCCAGGGATGAAGCGTAGTAGATGGGAATGTCATGGAGCTCTGGGTGGTTCTGCCAGTACTCATCTACAGAGGACAGTGGAGAAAACGGCACTGTTGTTGGATCACAGTGAAATAACACCTTGACAGTAATAATTCCCACAGCAGAGAGTCCACGCAGAACTTCTCACCCAGGATGAGCAGCAGTTCCTGGGCTCGGCCCAAGGCGAACACGGGGATCAAACAGCGGCCTTCTCTGTTCACAATGTCATGGACGGTGTTACAGAACCGAGCCTCACGCTCCTCCCTCTTCTCATGGATGTGGGTGCCGTAAGTGGATTCCTACCATATGAAATAACAGCATTTAACATGTTGGAATTGCCTGCAAAATTATTAAAAACAATGTTTTTAATCATCACAAATCAGAAACATATGCAAAGCGTACTATGATTAGGATGTCAGGTTTGACACTGGGGATCTCGGCTGCCATCAGATGTCTGTCTTCTTGTCTAGAGAAGTCTCCAGTGTACAGCAGCTGGAGAGAGAAACTACATTAAGTACACCTCATGAAGAAAATAAGGCAGATAATGGATTTGTTTAGTGGAAACTAGCACTCCATCAACATAACATCACTCAATAAGCTGGATATGTACCATTTTTGTACACAGGAGCAGTGTTTTCAAAAATTGAACACAAACCATAATGTGATTAACATAAGAGAGACATTACCTTGACTCCGGCTATTTCGATCATGAACATGGCAGCTCCCAGCACATGACCAGCGTGGTAGCACCAAAACTTGATTCCAGCCACCTCTTTGACTTCATGGAAGTTGATGGTCTCGATCTTATCCATGCTCTCCTCCAGGTCAGTCTCAGTGTACAACATGTCATCTGCAGAGATGTTGCTGCAATAAAGCAAAGACAAAAACTACTGTAGATGATAATTCATGTCAGGATATTACATTATTAGGAATGGAGGGACATTAATAATTTAGTGTGACACTATCTGTCAGATATCTCACTGTTAAAAAGGTACATCTCCAAGCCCATTTTTCTAAAAGTGTTTTAGAAATATAAATGCCCTACCTGACTTTAACGTAGTCAGACAGCAGCCAACGGTAGATGGCCTTAGTGGCGTGGGTCATGAAGGTCCTGCCTTTGAAACTGGTCTTCTGGAGGAACCAGGGCAGGGCTCCACAGTGATCCAGATGGAAGCTGGTAAAAGGAGATAGCAGACATCAACATCAAATAGTATTCTATTCTTATTTATCATAATCTGATCAAAAGCAATTTATTTGCCGAGCACAATGTAAGTAGAGGAATTTGTCTTCTTTTTTTGGTGCAGGAACAAATCAGTTAATAAGGTAATAGCATAAGTACATTCATTTAAGCACAGATGGTAGAGAATCTTGCATATAGTACAAAACATAGACAAGAGATTATGTGAAACTCACTGGCTGATGAGCAGTAAGTCAATCTCAGCTGGGTCAATCAAGTCTATGTAGGGGAGAGCATCCATGCCCTCCAGGCCAGGGTGGATGCCACAGTCCAGCTGCCAAGGACATGGTAAAGGACGTAGATTATAGTTATACTTATTACTAACACACCACCAATCATATTAACTCCTACATCATGGACATAACTAAGTATAATCACCATTATTACAAAGATCAAAGGAGAATGTAAACTCACCATGATTTTCCTCCCTTTGAATTCCAGGATGATGCATGACCTGCCAACCTCCTGACCAGCACCCCTGTACGTGAGAAAGTAGCATTTTCATACATTTATTGATGTTATGGCTGCATAGGCAATAGCACATTATTGAAACATTCTCTCGATATCATCACCACACGTTCAGTCATTGGACCTATTCATAAAAATCACTAATGGCAACTCACAATGGTCGAATGAGGAGCTGGTCACTTTCCTCAGCTGGAACAATCAAGTCTACTTTGCGTTTTGTTGCCATCGCTACTAAAGTTTGGAGAGAGTAAAAGGACAGTTACACTAAATCATGGTGTAGAAGCTGTAAAAACGTAATCTGACAGTACGATGTGGTTGTGTTGTTGTTGAATGAATGAGAAGGCGGTCTCTCGTGCCTCAGTGGGGCACTTCCGTTGGCGGGCCAAAATACCGCCGATGAGAATCCGAGGCGCTGACATTAGTTCCGGCACTATTTCGCCATAAACAAATTCACGTGAATTAAATGATGGAAGGGGACACGGTTATCATAAATATACATTTTATCCAGAGTGATTTCTGCACGTCCAACCTTTACAAATGAGGGGTTCAATATCATCCCCTGGTAATATTTGCTCAACATTTAACTAAATTCACACTTCTTCCCCTTTAAGCAGGGTTGGGTGGAGGCTGTGAAACTCTAAAGGAAGCTGAGGTCTCAACTGTAGATAAACAGAAAGCTACAACTCCCTCCTTTGAAGCAAAATCCATCTAAACTGAGACGGTCACGTTTCAAACAAAGGTATGCCCCGTTTAGTAAATGTGTTCTGTTGTAACTGTGCTTGTTACTCATTGGTAAAAGTCACCCGACTTTCAACTTAGTGTAAAACTGAATACGGTGGGAGACATATAGCTGGGGTAACGTTTGGAAAATTTGTTTATCCTAGCAACGAGTTTCCGTTAACGGGACATTCATCAAGACACTATCTATAGCCCATGTAGATGTGTAATAACATTTCCTATACAGGTAAAAGTATATTAGTAAAACTAAGTTATTATTTATGTTAGGCTATAAGCCAATGATGTTCGATCAGCCTGGAGGAGTTAAGACTAATCGCCACTCCTCGATTTGAAACGGATAACACACCAGTTTTGTTTTAAAAACTTTTTTATGCAACTTCTTTTGCTAATATACGCGAATAATGATATTTTATTCTTCCGCCAAGCAGTATAGTTCCTAAACGGTAGCGGAGCAAAGTGGTTGCTAAGCAACACGCAAGTACTGCAACTGAAGAGTTAATTTCACCCAAATCGAGCCATACACTATGTGAAAAACAAGCAAACAAAACAAAACAAAACAAAAAAACCTCACACCTATTCTCATAAGACGTTGGCTGGCCTTGAAAGTAACGCACGTTATGGGTTATTATTGACGCTATGCGTCATCTCAGGACCTTCGTTTACAAAACACTTTGGTTTTGAGGTCGGCATCCGGGGTTGTGAAACATTAAATGATTCTGAATTTCAGGCAGCAGCGTGTTTCCAAAATATTTTTGAAATGAAACCCATTAAATTCAGTGTCAATGTAATACGAATGGTTGTGAAGCTGTCATATTAATAATGGTGGCATGGGACAAAAGACAGCAGAAGAGTTATTATGTTGCTGAAGGTCCACACTTTCATTTCTGGGCAAATCTGTGATCTACAGTGCAGCACTGATTGCTGTGAAAGCCATCACCTTTACACAGACATGAAAGTCAATCCTGCAGTGTGTTTTAACACTCTGTGGTCTGTGATGTTCAGGTCAGCAGGGCTGGAGGGCTGGAGGGTGGTCGTCATGGTGAAGGATGTTCCGCAAAGTGAAGAAGCGCCACAGCAGTAGCAGCTCTCAAAGCAGTGAGATCAGCACCAAGAGCAAGGTACGAGACCACACATTCAGACACTCAGACACAGGGAAATGTGAGATATTGAATTCAGCTGAGGTCTTACTGTGTTGCCGCAGTCTGTGGACTCCAGTTTGGGAGGTCTGTCCAGATCCAGCACTGTCGCCAGTCTTGACACGGATTCCACAAAGAGCTCAGGTCAGACCAACCAATATGTGTGCTGTTTAATTCTCCTCAGCTTCATCTCTTGACTTTGATCACTTCCTCCCCTTTTCTCTAACTGTGTGACGTTTGGCCCCTGCAGGTAACAGTGCATCAGAGACATGTGCCGAGTTCAAGGTGAAATATGTAGGAGCCATCGAGAAATTACAGTTTGACATGAGCAAGACCCTCCAAGAGCCTCTGGACCTCATCAACTATATTGATGCTGCTCAGGTTAGAAACAATCTTTTGAATGTCTTTTTGCAGAATGGGTGGATGTTCTCACTTACAATTATCAATGTGGGAATTTTCAATACGCAGAACATACCATAAATATTCAGTTTCCCTTTCGCAGCAAGATGGAAAGCTGCCCTTTGTGCCTGGAGACGAGGAGATGATTCTGGGAGTGTCCAAGTATGGAGTCAAAGTGGCTTCGTTGGACCAGTGTGTGAGTACTGGCTTTGCTTACCAAAGCCATAAAAAATGATATACTTAAGATGCGCGTTCATTGATTTGGGCTGTGCAGTTTTGCTGTGTCATCAGTATAGCATAACAGCACAGTTATGAATTCATTGTCATTTATACTGTTGACAGGATTTCACACAAGGCTCAGACATTTCACTTGTTATCTTTTCTCCCACACTGTCCATTTGTAAGTCAGTAACCATGTGTCTAATTGCGCCCCTGGTTAGGATGTGCTGCATCGCCACCCTCTCTACTTGATTGTGCGTATGCTGTGCTATGATGATGGCCTCGGTGCAGGAAAGAACCTCCTGGCTCTCAAAACCACTGATGCAAAGCAAGAGGAGTGCAGTATCTGGGTGTACCAGTGCAGCAGCTCAGTGAGTGTTGATGTGAGCCAGAATGAAACCCAGAGGGAGAAAGAGTTTTTTTGTTCTCATAATATTAAATTCTGAGTATACATGGCTTGATTTTTTTCCCCTTCTCCGTCTTAACAGGAGCAGGCTCAGTCCATCTGCAAAGTGCTGTCAGCTTCTTTTGACTGTGCCTTGACATCCGACAAGTCCTGAGGCTACAGAAACGCCAGCTGACACCTGTCCAAAAGGGAAACTGAGCTGATAATTTATCAGGAGACCACCAGGGCTGCCTACTGATTGTCAAAAAAAAAAAAAAAATTGCAACCTTTTCCTTTTTTCCCCTCAACTTTTGCTTTGTCCTCCAGGAGACGATTTACGAGAAATAGAATGGATTTATAGACAGTTGCAGGACAGATTTTCTGTTTTTTCTGGTTAGTTTGCCAGCGAGCTCGATTCAACCAATGCCTTAGCTGTCAGCGAATCACTTTCCTAGTATTTCTTGCACTATCACCATCCCCTCGCCTCATTTTCCATTCGAGACCAGGACTACTTTGGATGTGTTCAAACCACTTCCTTCACTTGGAATGATTTCTTTACCTCACTTGTGTTCTAACAAAAACAAAAAAGAAAAGCTAATGAGCAAGGTCAAGGAAAGATTACGAGGGAGGAAACAGTCCACTGTTTTTCGCCGTTGTAATGCAACTTATTTAATGTAAATAAGGATACTTGGTACATAATGTCGTAAACCATCTATAACAGCTGTGTGAGCATATGGTAATTTGAGGGAGACGCTGCAAATGTCAGTGGAAAAACTACACGGTACAAGGATTTGCTGACATGCACACGCTGCGTTCAGTTACAGTAATTCACTGTCTGATCACTCTCAGTATTTTAGAAATCCCCTTGTTTTCTTTTTACTAAAATTAGACAATACTGGTACACATAACAGTCACTATCCAACTTGAAGGTACATTACGAAGATGTTAAGTGTGCCACATCTCACAGTGTGATTCATGTGTCCAGGGAAATATCCATCTTTCCTTTCTTTATGAATTCACCAAGTTTAACATGATGGTTTTGATTTTAGTTGTATTACTTCTTAAATTTCTTTGTACAAACCTCCAGTGATGTTTTGTTTTGGTCCCAAAAGCTTTACATCTAAGATGTGCATGGTACTGGCTTCATGTTTTTAAGTAATGTTTTTAATTAAACTTGCATTAATTTAATTAGGTTTGTGCACACCAGATAAATCCTATTATGTTGTTATTTGCATTGTTTACAGCTCTGGTACTCATATACCAACAAGTGCACCGTGTACATAATGCTAGCGTGTGGCCTTTCATTTTTCTATCTATACCTCTTTTTCTTTCTTTCACTTCGTCTTGATCTAGTTGGGATTGGATCAAACAGACAAGTGAAAATAGCATAATGGAAGAATTTGATCCGGTACAATAAAGGAGTGGAATTTTTATTGATGTAATTGTGATGTGTGATGTTCTTTATGTAAAAGTGTGATTCTTTTTTTCCGTTCCTTCCTTGTCATCTCTTTCTTTCAGTGCATCTTTTAAATGTCTTGGATTGTGAATTGCTGCCCTTGTCAAGGAGACCAAACATACTGATCCAAAATACTGTTTATCTTAGTTTCCAAAACTTTGCATTATCATCATCCTCATTCTCATAATAAAACAAGGATGAACATGTTGGAATATTCTCCATCAGAGGGTGCTCTTGATACATTACACAATTTTTATGGTATCACAAGAAACATTAAATTGATGTTTAATTCAAAAACATTCTATAACCTTAAATTAGGTAATTTTATCCACAAACATGAAGTTGTTTACCAGAAAAGGCCTTATGATGAAATATAGTGGTATTTAATTTAAGCTAACAATCATTTTTTGGAAGTATGAAACAAATAGTGTATGGCTCATTTGAGAATAAAACACTTAAGTTACATATTTTGGTCACAATGTCATGAAGCTCTGTGATTACTGGTTTAAGGGGTTTTAGAAAAGACAGATTGAACCATTTATCATTTCATATTTTATTATTCCAGTTTCAGCTTCCCATTTATTTGCACAATAGAATTAAGAGTCAATGCGGTGATCCACAGTTAATGAGAATGAATTGAGTTTATTTTCCCAGTTGTGTGCGTGTGTGTGTGTGTCTGTAGATGTAGGCTTGTTGTGTTTTCAACACACACAGCTCCAGCTGAGGTCACATCTGGTAACTGCTAATCACCACAGTGCATTAAAAGACATTTACTGCCAAGGTTAACTCTTCTTTTTACATTTAAATATCAACAAACAAAAACAAATCCAAATCTATTTACATGTATAGATTATTCAACCTTCCTGTTTCCAGTGAGTTAATATTAAAGATGATGAAGAGTGTGTGTCAGGTATGATTCACATGCATCTCTTCTTGTCATTCACAAATCCATGGAAGGCTCTTGCTTCAGGTTAAATGCCTACATATCAACATATCTAAGAGTTGCTCTGCAACCGATATCAATTAATTACATAGAATGCTCTATAAGTATAGTTTTGCAACACTATGAATAAACTCATCTTTCTAGATTACAGGACCTCAGATGTACAGGTGCAGGACAGGCTTAAGCTGTAGGAAAGGTGTTCCTTTCTCTATGTGTGGATCATAGAGAGTGTCAGAAATATAGATTCATCTGGGCTCATTTGTGAACAGAAAACTAGTTTCTGAGAGTGTGTGAGCTCTCAGAGGCAAGAGACAGAAAAACCCAGAGCTCACTGAGTTTTTTCATCACATTCCCACGCTATCTTTTTATCTTATTTCCTCTAACTTCAATATTCTTGAATGCTCAGCTCATCCTGCGAAAACAAGACAGACTCTCTCTCTCAAACACACACTCAAACACACACACACACACACACACACACACACACACACAGTTTCCGCTCCTCTAATAAGGCAGATGACAGGCAGAGACACAGCCTGAGGTGAGAAGCAGAAACGCCAGTCATGGGAAAAGATACAGGCTCAACAAAAGGTAATTACTGACTGTCGCAGTGCCAGTCAGCATCATCACTTGACCTAAAATAGTAAAGGAGGAAGAACTAGAGTGTGTTGCTACCAAAACAGTGTGGGCAGAACTAGTACATGTGGCAGAAAGTAAAGGAAGATCAGAGAGCATTCACAGAAGAGGTGACATTGAGTTCATTTGCAGCTCCACTACTCTCATTCACATGGAGACACACACGCATACACATGCACACACACACACACACACACACGTGGAGAGTGGGTTCTCCCGGGTGTGATGAATTGAAGGCTATTTTTACATGCAGCACCCCCCTTTCGATGCCAGTCGGTCTTTGAAACGGGGACAGGGAAGCGCTCCCTTGGGTGCAGCTTCTAGCATATTCCTGGGTTAGCACCATTAGGAAACGTCCGCCTCCGCGCAGGAGGCCCACGGCGGAGCTCAAATGTTGCACCTAGAAGCGGGTAGGTCATTTACATCGCTCATGCACAGAGGTGGAATGTAAGCATGTTGACTATATTCACATTTACAGTTATTAGTGAGTTACAATACATTGCTGTAGTCTTCTCTGTACTGTCACTGTAAGGTCTTTATGTACAAAGCGCCTGAACAGAAAAATGAATACTGTAAGTACAACCTTCATTATGTAAAATGTGTTGCCTTATGTTGGAACCAGGGTAAAGACATGGAAAGTGCATTTATTGCAAGAGGTCATTCACTACAATCATTTTTAAATCTTACAGTCCTTGTCAGAACCGGTATGAACAACAAGCATTAAAACCACATACAATCCCATGAGTCCCTGGGGCTCTTGGCTGCAAGGAGTCACACCAAGTCGTCCCAGAGTGAGTCTGTTACTGTTGACATGACAACGTCCGTACGGAGCTGCAGCCAAAGATCGCTGACAGGGCAGGGACACTTCTTCTGTACAGGCCAGGCTTATGAACAAGCTCGCTAATGAAGACGATGATTCCAAAGACTGTGAGGATGTTTGCTGCCAGCGCTTCACAGGCTGACAGACGCAGGAGGTTGAAGGAGTGCCTCTGTGTCCCGGGTCACTTCCTGCGATCCAGAGTGACCTTTCAGTCGGCAATGAAGTGTACAAATGTAACCGGGAAGGCTCCTCTTCTCATTGGATCGCCTTCGATGTGGCCCAGCTGGAAAAAGGAAGACAACAGGCCGGGTCAGTGATTGATAACAGGCAGCTACAGCACATGCACCCACTGACCCACAGACACACACACACAGAATATTTTCAACGGTGGCCACGTTGGGGATAACAGATCTTTTGGGGTGAAATCCACAATTTTAACAAAAAATCAAAAAACAAAGGCATTTGATCATAGGGGTTGTCTAAAGCACAAACACAACACTAAAACTCTACAAAATACCATCTAGCAGAGCACAGAGTCTGGAGCTACTACAGTGGGCTAAATCACCACAAAGTTCTCAGTAGAAGGTAATATTTTAACGTTGCCCAGAATATTACCTTATGTGACAAAAAGGCAGTAATCAACCGCCTTAATATCTCCATTTATGTCAATTATAACGTCTTCTACACCTGGAAATAAAAAGCTTTGACATATTTCCACTTCAACAATTATTGTGCAAAGCTACAAGTGACAAATGACAAGCCATTGTAAAAATACGGTATAATGTTATGACTATCAAAGTATTAATTCTACCAAACTGCTGACACAGCATAATCCGGGTATCCGGGTAAGCCGTACGAGTCCAAACATCATTTTGTCACTGTCATTTGTTGTCCACCTCCTCTTTGATGTCGACGTAATGGTAAGAAATTCAAAATGAAACTTCACATCTTCAGCAGTAGCATGAGGTCGTATTATATTTCCTGGCTAACTTCCACCTAAAACATTACAATATTACGCTCACTGTAGCTGACTTCACACGCCCATTCATGCTGCTTCATTAGTCTGCTGAGATTTCAATATTATAGAGGAAGGAGGGCTGGGAGCCGGGGATTTGGGCGCCCCAACAGGCCTGTCCACGCAGGGACGGAGGGAGTGACTAAATACGGTCATATTTACAGAGGTGGCCCACAGGAAAACAAGTTGCAGCTGGTCTGTGTTCAGACAAGGGGCTTCGCAGAGGAAGCAGCAGCAGGCGGAAAAAGAGGAGGAGGATGACGAGGAGGAGGGGGGCAGTTGGCCAGAATGAGGTCATGGCTTTTTGCTTTTTTTTTTTTTTTTTTTGCTTTGGCCGCTATGGTTACTAGGCACACAGACATCCATGGGGTGTGAATGAGGCTGCACTGGGACCTGAGCTCGACTGGAGCAGCTTTGTGCTTCGCTCTGATGACTTATGTGGAGTGGAAGTGAACGTATCCACACATACAAGCATCCAAACACACAGGCAAAAAAATACACGTGGTATCATGCGTGCACATACTCGCGCACACACACACAGAGAATGAAACACACGGTGTGAGAGATACTGACCCACCACTCCTGGTCCTCTTCTCCATCCACCACAATCACCTCCCCCTCAGAGAAGGTGAGCTCATCGGGGTTGTCTGCCACACAGTTATAGATGGCTTTCACTCGCTTCGGCCTCTGCTTCTGATACACACAGATAAGCATGCAAACAGGATTGTTCAAGTTGGTATATGAGAGGAGAAAAAAGATGGTTACTGTTGCAAAAATCAGCAATAATGCCAAACTGCAGCTTCATCCTCTGATAAGGCAACTTGTACAGCGCAGGCTTTGAGACAAGGACACAAAAGAAAACTGAGCAAAAGCTTTGCTGTAATCTCAAGATTCTCCATTGTGGCTGACAGACTGGAGCGAATGTCATTAATATTCCTGATTACAGGCTGGGAACGCGTTATCTCTTCTCTTAACCCTAAAAGGAAGCTGAACTACACCAAAGCTGAGAAAGCTCTTGTGTGTTCCCATGTGTGTTAGAGCACAGGAAGGAAAACGACTGCACAACCAGACACTGGAAACACAGAGACAATAGGTCGACATGCAGTGTGCATCAGTATTGCATAAGACTAATAGCTAAATAGAAAAACAGAAGGACTTGAATCAGACGTAACAGTCACTGAACTGGTATGAGTGAGTGAGCATCCTTCAGTAGCTGGATGATCTTCATAGAAATAATAAAAGACTCACGGGATAGGCTTTCCTCGGCATGGGGGCCGGAGGCAGGGATTGACCTATGGAGTTCTGGGGACATCCTGGCACTTCCTTAGCTGGAACAGGAAGAGGAAATGACATCAGGGCGAAGACAGACTTTCCACAGAATCACCGAAGAGACAGGACCTGACAGATACAACTTTAACATGCTAATCTCACGGCGGTGCTATCCTGCTTTCTGCAGACTGGACAGACACAGATTAGACAGCGCTGTTATTCTGTCTCTTATCTATTTACTCACCCGGTCTTTCGATGGATCCTGTTCGATCCAGAGGTCCTCGGTTGAAGCTTTTATCATTGCTGAAGAACAAAAAATATATAATTTCAGTTGCTGAGAGGAATCGACTCGCATCAACACAATAACACCCATACATACATCTGCACAGACAGAAATCGAACTGTCTGGCTTTATAACACTGTTAACAACTCTTTTGGAGATTTATACTGCCATTATCAGCCCTGTGGGAGAGAGGAAGACAAAAGGGCAACCATGGAGGAGAGTTATAGCTTGTGTTGCTCCAAGGAGAACTCAGCCTGGGAGCTAATGAACCAGCTAAAGAGCGACCATGTAGCCTCATTTCTCCTGGGGAAACAAGCAACACATTACCAGACTGGAGTTCACGAGAGAAAAATACACAACCCTGAGGTGATGCACAGTGTTTCTGAGTATGTACTATATGGGATCAGTCATTGGCTGTGTGCTTGTCCTAATGTGGCATGTGGACATAGCAGTGATTTTGTATCTATGAAATACAATGTGAGGAGCTGCTGGTATCTGTACATCATCATGTTACGGTCTAATTTATACTTGCAGACCACTCAGAGGTTAAAACTGTTATTTGTGTGTGTGCTGTATGTGTGTGTTCTTACCCTGCAGGAGATTTGGGTGGCGCTGCTCTGGACCCTGGCGGTCCCTGACCCGTCTTGGGCTGCATGCTCATGGCCTCCATCACACTCACCGTCTTCGCCACAGGAGGGGGGGCCAGACCTGGGACATACAGTTACATGCCCTTTAGTCCAAATCACCTTTACAACACGACCACATAGGTCGATTAAAACGTAATCGTTGATTTTCAATGGTTTTACACATTATTCACACTGAATTTGAAACAGATATTTGCTATTGCTTTGTAAAGGGAGCCTGAGAATGTGAAAAAAGCAACAACAAAAGGTATGTAGTCAACCACTACCCTGGGTAAGGGTGCTATGTGAGATATTTTGACAAATTGTGATGCCTTGGTATTATTACTGTAAACAGTAATAGCCTTGAACATGTGCCAGTGGTATTATTATGGCTTGTATGTCTTAAAATTAAAAACATATTTTGCTTTCTGTTGCAAAGATGTTGTCCAAAGAAGAACAACAGCCCCGCAGCAGATTTTCCCTCAAATTCAACATCGTGGCACACAATATAAAATGCAGTGTAGAGGCAAATATAAAGGCTACCAATCTTCTCTGTAAAGGTCTCTTTTGTTCACAGTAATAATGTCTAAAGTTAATGTAACAATGATTAACTGATGTTAAAATGATACATGTAGCACCTGTCAATCAACTCAGTCAAGGGGTAGGCCAAACATTTAAATACTTTGAAGAAGAAATCAATTATTCAAATGCTGTCTGATGCCATCTTTAAGTGACACACGTTACATACTGGGGTCCACGAACAGAAGAACATGTGACAACCAGAACGGCTGAAAGTTTGCCAGGCTGGGCTCAAACCAGGTCGGACTGTTAATCAAAGTAAGCAAACAATTGTCTTTGCTGACTTTAAAGCTGGAGAGAGGCAGGTGAGGTTCATACCTCCAGTTGAGGTGAGTCTCATGGGGGGAACAGGTGGGTGCATGTTGGGGGGGTCAGAGGACGACCTCTGTCGCCCAACCAGGTCTAAAGAACCAGGCTTCCAGCTAGGGGATGCTGAAGACTGCCCGATCCCTCCCAGGCCGGATAACTGGACTGAGAGAGAGATTATAAAAATCAAAGAGACAGACGGGGAGGGAGACAGAGAAAAACATGTTAAATCAATGAGGTAGAGAGATGACAGCAGCAGTGGAGGCGAGAGAACACATTACATTTGGCCAGAACGGGCGTCCACTTTAAAAGTCAAACCGTTTCCAGTTGAGTGTAATTGAGAGAGACAGTTAATAGGGAGAGGGAATGTGCAGAATGCTGGGTTTGGAGGCTGCGGTGAGGTGGGCACCAGGGGTGTCTGTCTCTCCTCTGCTCTCTTGGCAAGGCTCCAGACGGCCACTAATGATATTAAAGACTGACTGTGGTGGACGAGCCACAAGCCCATTGGCTTCTGAGAGGCTACGGTGAAAGATTTCTAAAGCAGGCAGGTAGAGATTCATCATTAAAGCCATTAGGATTTTTTAATCATCAAATAATACCACGCATTCTTAATCATTTGTTGTTGTTTTTCATGACTCTGAACTCGGCGGCTCTGTCTAACCATTTAGCTCTCCTATTTGTCAAAAGGCAATTCCATCCGCTGCCATACAGGTACAGACGTTCACACCCGCTGCTGTAACAGATTCAAGTGGACGTTTAGAAGAGCACTGAGCTGTACGAGGCCACTGAAGAGGTCAAGAACTTTCTGGAAAAGTGGCCCGTCCTTTCGTCTCCAATGAGATCGTCCCTGCTTCCCACCTGGAAATCTCTATGGTGTTGAAGTGGGTCAAACAAGTCACAAAAGTCAAGCCCCCCTCCACCCCCTCCTCATATCTCTCACATGCTAATTAACAAAAAGGCCATGGCTTCCAAAGGCACAGGGCACAAATGAGACTTCACGATCACAGATACAGCTAAAGTGAGAGCTCTCCATTTGAGACTGATCCAGCAGGGCAGGTTTTTATAAAAATAATTTCCCAAGACAAGCAAAGAGGTTAGATATGGGTCAGAAAGGCTATCAAGGTCATCTGCAGTGCGCTACATCATCCTTTAATCCATCCATTGATCTAACAGAATAAAACAGAC
>OMKZ01042736.1:0-35666 GCA_900302535.1 Neoniphon sammara
ATCACACAGGCACACACACATAAACACTCGCACGCACACACAAACTAGCTTCAGCTTCTTTCTAATTTTAAAGATAAACATCACTGAGTGAAAATGGAATTGGAAATTAATCACAGCTATAAATTAAGTCACCTTTGGGATACCCTTTCTTCCGCATCCCCCGAGTTACAGGTAGATAGCTGAACTTACTGTGTGTGCAGAGCTGCAGGATAGAGAGAAATTTGAATGATGACAAATGGCATGATATGATTTGCACACAAAGCAGTGGTTTGGGGGTGATTTTTTACAACTGTGAGCCACAGAGAGACAGTGAATGGTGGTGACGACAGTATGTGCCACACAATAAAGCTGCTTTCCATCGCTTCGGGCACACTTTACTGCTGCTCTTGATATCAGTATTAAAAGTGATTTGCAGCACCGTATGTGGCAAGGAATCAAAACTTAATTTAGGCAGATAAAGATGCCATTTGGGAGAGAGATAAAGTGCTGCATCATGGGAGATGTGTTCCCCAGCCTGCTCTCAGCTCCTCACCCTCACAGCGCCCTCAGATTTACAAGCTCTTTTTTCCTGCTCCATAAAACAGCAAATCTGCTCGCCAGGCGACACAGGCAAATGTTAATGGATTCATTTGTCAAGAACCTTCCACTTATTTACAGTCCTCTTCCATTACCATCACTCCTCCTGTAAGACAAAAACCAGTGGCCAAAGTCAAAATATCGATTTACCTGTCCATCATGACTGTGAGTCATCCTGTAAAATACACAAAAGCAAAGACACTGCTGCCACCAGGAGTTTGTCTCGCCCTAACAGTTGCTGCACTCTGGCCAGCAATCAATGACCGAGCATTTATTTTCAATTACTGCAATGATATGATGTGATTCAGTAAAAATCAAGAATTGATCTTAATTGTAATTGCAGTTTTAAATGGAACTGCCACATGCTGACTTTAATTATTTTTAACAGTTGCCCCCGGTTTTCATAAGACAATCTCCATTATCTGTAATGCAAATCAAATTATTAAAGTGCGCTATTGGACCGTGTTACAAAACTAAAATGTGTATTCATAATACTCTCGATGCCTACAGTGAGTGTTGTATCAGTTCTCTCAAGGTTAGTGCTAAAAATCATCTTGTGTCAACTGGCTCTTTTTAATCTTAATGGCTTCAAAGCAAAATAAACTTCCCTAACTTTTACTTGATTTCACAAATTCTTCACATTGTTAATAATTTAAGCAGAGAATCTATCAGGAGTCATCTGCTTTGCTTACAAAATTAATGAACTCCACATGAGCATGTCAACAAGGGGAGGGTGTTATTTATTCATTCATTTTTGTTTCATACAGTATTCAGAGGGAGTCATGGGGCTAATTTAATCTTTTACATGGCTGCCCCCTTCACTGTAATCACAGAGAAAATACTTTTGGGCTAAAGTGGAATTTACAGTTTCAAGCTAATAACAAAAGCTCCCTAAACAAACTTTTTTCTTAAATGTAACCTGTTGAAATAAAACTTCTGTTGAACATTGCATAAGAGAAAGTCTGAACCAGGTGTTTATATCTTCTCACCACATGTTTTTGGAGGACTGGGCCTCCTCAGACCACCAGGGATGCTCTACAGTGACTGCTGACATTAGCCAGAACTTAACCCTGCACACCAGCCACTGATAGCCCAGCCCTCTCTGCTGAACACTGAGCCTGGAGGATGATGGGAATCCCACCGTGCCAGAGTCCAGAAGTCCACCGTCAACACATCTTATATCTTCTCCACTGGCCGAGCTATAACGCTGTCGCGGCCTCCTATCTGGATCAAAGTTGCTCCTCTGTCTTTAGAATCCCAGCAAACCTATAGATCATGTTTTAGCCTGACATCAAAACCTGACCAGAAAGTTGGCCACAAGCGCTGACATAAAGGATTACCAGTTATTGATGCAGAGGCAGCAGCAGTAGCAGTAGAAGTAATCCCACGCTGGGAAATTTCTTTTTCACAGACACATGACAGGTAAAGCAAGATGGTACTAAATATAAACACAAAACAAACAACATATACATATGCACAGCAAGTAATTGATTTAAATGCAATTCTGTATATCACTCAACGAGGTTTATGTGAAGCCTTTCTTGGTAGTAGTGAATCATTTGTTTTGAAGGGATGTGAGGAGAAATAATGAGAAAATGACAAATGCTATTGTTCAGTTTACTAGCTAGCTACTCAAAGCAATGTAAACTAACATTCCATATCACTGTCTTCAAACATCAGTACAACAAAATAAAGATAAACAAAGCCTGCAAGTCGACAACTGAAAATAGGATATTGTGATTCCCATTGCTGATCGGCCCCCAGAGGGCTGCTGTTTACGGACAAACTTCAAGAATGACTCAAGCTGATTCAGGCTCATGAGAATACAGCGGCTCAAAGACGACAACCTTGTAACAGCTGCCTGGCTTGGTTGCATTTCAGTACGACTGGAGAAGTACAATATCCACAAGGCAGCTACAGTATGTCTGTGATTCGTTGTTTAATAAACACTAAGTGCAACCTTGAAAAAAAAAGCGTAGTTAATCTCTTCTCTTTGTGCTGAAGCATGAGCACGCTGTGACTCAGATCTGCAGAGGTTTCTCTGTGGCCTTTGCTAACTGCATAAAAGCTTTTGATTATCTCTTGCCCACCCCAGCCCTCAGAAGCCAAACACACTGGGTATGCAGCAGTCTCCCATCCATACATCTGTTTGATTCCCCCTCTTTTTTTCTCTCTTTCTCTTTTCTTTCAGTTGCAACAGTCCCCACTTCCCTTCCGGGGAAATGGTCTGGCCTTCTGAAGTAAATAGGCATTAATCACTCCTTGAGAGGGAATTGTCAGAGGGACTGCCCAAGGCATTTGAAGGGGGCCACACAGAGGCACATGGGGCTAGGAGATAGATGCTGTAGGGGTGTAGGGTGTTACGGCCCCCTGTGGGATGTGTACAGCACCAGCTGATGGGGTCAGCTTGTCCACCTTGGGAAAGTGTGTCAAGGACAGTGTGAGGGGGAGGCGGGACATGGGCTCTTGGTGAAATACATTATGGTAGCCAAAACTGGAGCACTGGCCTGAAAAATTTTCTTTGTTTTTTTTCCCCCATTAGTTTCTCTTTGCACCCTAGAAGAACAAAAGCAATGAATGCATGTGTGGATAAACATAAATTAATAAGTGACCTGTCATGAATAAGAGAGAGTGGGAAATTTTTCACTTGTAATTGTCAAAAATAGATTCAAGGGATCCACTGTGTAATTTCCTTTCTGCCTCCAAACTTAAGATATGATAATATTTAATTTCCCACCTGACCTGTTATTCTCCAGTCTTTTGCATGAATATTTTAGTATTTTGATAAAAATGAAGTTTATCTTATCCTGTTCTAATATTATGTTTAAAAAAAGAAGAAGAAAAAGAAAAATAATATTCAAACAACAATAATATGCCTGAGGCCTTTTATTTCTCGACTTTTCAAATCTCTCGAATATTTAAAGCTCCAAATCTGCTCTCAGAATAAAGATTATTGATATGCCTTTCCAAAAATTTTAAATCCCCATTAAGAAAATGAGGACAAACATCTGATTTCTCTGTTTTTGGCATACTGTGTTCATCATTAAGTCTAAGACAGACCGATGAAGCATACAATTTAAGACAGTTCATGTACCATGAATGGCAAGAACAATTATCATCTGAATCATAATTACTTGTTCTTCACGAGTGACCATGTTAAAATTGTCTGTTATCTTTTTATAGTCCCATATGAATAATATAAAATACGATACTGCAAAGCATTTTTCTGTATATAAATTGAAGGACATTCATAGACACAGTTGACACACATGCACAGCTGCTGATTAGTATCTCGTATATTTTGGCAGTAAGATGGCGGTATGTTTTGGAAGGTAGCGCAATATTGCTCGTTCCAATCAACTATTTATATGACCTCTGATCATTGAATTTATGTGTATCCATGTTAAAATGACCAGCAGATGACTTCTGAGCCCCTCATAGCTCTTCACTTGCTCAAAACAGCCTCTGTTACAAAATAAAATCATGACATAATATTTTGTAACTTCTTGCAAGTTCTCGCAATTCTTATTTCCATTACACTAATATAATACACCATGCAGATCTGCACCATTGGAACAAATTTCTGACCACTGTCACAAATCCACCTCAGCTTTAAGTCCAGATTCAGACCCAAAATTAGTTTTCTCAGCTTTATGCTTATATGCTATTATAAATAAGTTTTATTTGACTCACCTTATAATATCTTTAAAAAATAGACAATGATGCCAAAAGAACAGAACTTTATTTCTCATTTCCTTTTTGTTTTTGTTTATTTTAGGAGGAAGTCAATAAAATCCTCCCAATGGCATATAATAAAGATGCACAAAGTCAAGAAATGTGAGCGCTTTACTGACAACCAAGACAATATGATGAGAGAACGCCCACTGAAGATATCATGAGAGGCAATTTAAAAGTCCATCTGAATTGTAACTTAAGACTCCACCATGTCAGAAGACAAAAGCACATGCCTCTAACAATAGCAAAAATATAGTTAGGCCTAATTAACATAAAAAATAAAGGTCTATCAGTCTTGCACCTAGTCATAAACATTTAGCATTAACCTGAGTGAGAAAGATAAATTACTAAATAAGTTCAAGCTTAGTGCTAGTTACAGCATGTGGTCTGGGCAAATGAAGTTCACAGCTGGCAATAGCACTTCACTACAACTTAACAGCCAATGTTCCTGCTTATGTAGCAAGGTAACATTACATCTTCAACACAGAATTAAGCTCCTTACAATGAAGAAGACCAACAAACAATATGGAAAACCTAAATCAAACAATCTAATGCTGCAAAATGACAATAAAATGACACTTACCTTGGAAAGCTGAGAAGTCAAAATGAATCCTCTGCTGGAGATTGAAATGCTTTCCCAAGCTGTTTGAACTGTAAAGAAATATGAAATGGGAAAAGCAATCTTCTGATGCAACTGAAAAATGGCCACAGCAGCAGTAACTTATTGTCCATCAGCTGGCCTGTAAAGATTACTACCATCAGCATGTCAGACATGCACAGCTCAACAAGGACCCACTGAAAATGGTTCAGTGTCCCACCGAGATCAGCTCATATTCTGGAAAACATAAAGATTAATATTTCAAACAGTTTTGGAAGTGGAGAACACAACCTTAAGTCAAAGCAATGTAAAACTGAAGAAATATAACATTAAACAAGTAATGTGAATAAACCCAGTGGACAAGTTTTGTTACCTGAATGGACAGATTCTGCTGATTCTGCTCACCAAATAGATTCATTATTGTAAAATTGATTAATTTGTAACAGAATTTGTGACAAACTTCTGCTGCAGCTGTGATGCATAAAGATTAATATATATATACTTTTTCATTTTCATGTCTGTTTGGATTACTCTCTTCAGTCTACGGTGAGGACAACATGGGACGTGTGGTTATCTGAATAATGTGGCATTAAGTGATCAAAGGTTTCTTTGCCACTTAAGATTCAAAATATACAGTACTTATTGTTGATGTATTATCCTTTGAAATTTAGAAAACGTGATTTCAGTATGATTTTGCCAGCTTAGAAGTTAGTAAGTTAATTAGGCTCCATTATGTAGGCTAAGATGGTGAAGATACAATCT
The DNA here is from genome assembly GCA_900302535.1 of Neoniphon sammara. Taxonomy (NCBI): domain Eukaryota; kingdom Metazoa; phylum Chordata; class Actinopteri; order Holocentriformes; family Holocentridae; genus Neoniphon; species Neoniphon sammara. The sequence continues at coordinate 5,672 of OMKZ01042736.1, forward strand.
GGACAATTAGCAAATAAATAACAAAAAACCTGTTACCTGTGTGTGCAGTGGGGATTTAGCGTCAGGGTAGGTGGGGCCCGGACACACCACGTGTATAGTGCAGAAAACTGTAGAACCTCATCATGGCTCAATATAGCTGAATCAATTACCTGTTGGCAAGATCAACTGGATTTATATTTAAAACAATCTCTTCTGTCAACATAATAACTCAAAATTGTAATCTAAGTGTGTGTGTATGCTCCATATGTGTATTTTCTGTGTGAGCTGTTCCCTTAGGGTTTGCATGAGGAAGCTTATAGCAGAGAAACCTCTATGTACATGTTCTATGAGTTTTCTATGGTAACTCATGTGGCCCAATAGCGCTCCCCTTCCTTGTAAGGCAGTCGTCAGTCCGCTTACCCCTGGAGAGAAAAAAAAAATAGCTAACTCAAAGACTTAAACTTCATTGTTCCGCCTCAGTGATCGACAATATTATCACAACTCAAATGACAGCCACTGAGTCTGAGAGAAACTTTTCCAGCCTGAAAAGGATTAAGACTTTTTCAGAAAAGTGCCTGGGACAGCAGAGACTGAACGGCCTCACCCTGTTATCAACATGAATTCATTCAAAGACTTTGTTGTGTGGAGTTTGAGATCACGGCAAATGCTTGAGACCCACTGGCCATGATGTTATAGTATCTGTGCTGAAAGAAACATTTTTGTCTGTTAGTTATTTGTGGAAATAAAATAAATCTTTTTTCTCCTCATGTCACCATAGTATAACAGTGCAAGCGAGGAAGAGCGAGTAGAGCTAACATCAGAAACCCGAAATCACAGGGACCCAATATCAAAAAGAGAAACAACAAAATACCACATACAGACACAAGGAGAGAAGACAGAAGTTTACAGAGCAGACTTCTTTAAAATCTGTAAGAACAGTTTTTTTTTTACTTTTCATTTATTTTACCATGCAGCATCACTGAACCCATATTGAGGCAATTAAAGGAAACCTTCCAACAACATTACAAATACTCTGGAGGAAGACAAGTCCAAGATCTCAAATATGAAAGTTGCTGCTTTTGTGTTGAAGTCGTCCCCCCGCCCCCCACACACACTCACTCATGTACACAAATACCCAAACATAAAGAGAGAGAGAGAGAGAGAGAGAGAGAGAAGCAGTGAGAAAGAGAAGACTAAGAAGCAACTCAGCACCTGCATTTGGCGATGTGCACACTCAGTCAAGTACATAGAGATGATGAACACTTAGGAATACCCAGGAGGAGTAAATATCGGCAAAATATATTCTCCAACTGAATTCTACAGAAAAATTGTTTCTGCTCAGCATTCAAAAAATTAAAGAGAATAATGAAAAATGACTCAACTTCAGAATGATGCAATCCTGCTTTTCTTATGCTTGTTGCCTGCTATATATATATGATTGTTGTCCAACTCTGATATCCTGTCTTTTTAACCTGTTTTCAGTGGCTGTTTCCATGAGGACTGCAGTTGAAAATTATCATTGGTTATAGTGCTGACACATTTACATTCATGAGAATGTTGATTAATGTGTAGTGTCCCTGTAAAAATACATTTAGAATAAAAATAAAGGAACAAATAACTAAATAAATCAACCTGATGAGAGCTAACTTTGATACAAATACAACTGGGCCTCAGCTGAGTATATGGGAGATATAATAGGGTGATATTTATTGTGAAAAAATTAAAGAGAATAATCAAAACAAGATAATGAATCAATAAAATCAAGAAACAAAGAATAGATAACAGGAGACTGGTCCTTCGTTGAGTGTAGTGGAGACAGAAGTAATATGGAGATAAGGAGAACTGAGCTTATGACCGCTGCATATATTAGCCCTCAATATATTTAAGGTAACTTTTACCATTTTAAGTACTTGAACAAGCTAGAAAGACACCTTCTCATAAGCTGCTATTTTCTGGCGCCTCCAGAGAGCATGTCAAAGTGTCCTTGAGCAAGACACTGAACCCCTAACTGCTTCTGATGAGCAGGTTGACACCTTGTATGACAGCCTCCACCATAAGTGCGTGAATGTGTGTGTGAATGGGTGAAGGTGAGGCATACATTGTAGAGTGCTTTGAGTAGTCAATAGACTCGCAAAGCACTATAGAAATGCAGTCCATTTACCATTTCACAGAACACTTTTTCATACCTTTTCAATATGAATAGAAGAAAATGGCCACAAGCTAGCTTTGGCCTCTATGCTAGCAATGCAAATCCCGTACGAACTTATGCAACCAATATTTGTGACAGAAAGATACCATCATGACTGTTGATGCAATGGGGAACTTTATATGGGTATTTCTGCTTTATGGAGATGATATGCAACAAAGGGCATGGGCCAGAAACAAACCTTATGCCTTATGAAGTTTGGAAGATTTCCACCATGTTTATGTTCTTGAACGGAGTTAAACTGGCGTGAATTTTTATTGACATGTTTTTAGAGTTTCCAAGAATGTTAGCCCATTATTATTCTTAAAAGGAAACATTCGAGTCTGGTTATAAATAGCTTTTGGGGCACTAGTGGGATTGAATTCCTTTACTGTAATAATCTGTGACATTTTAATATAACCAAAAGCCTCTTTTGCTACTCTCTGTCGCTGATTGCTACAACACAATAGTGATTCAACCTAAACCCAGTTCATGAAAGCTTTTACATTTGCTGTTGAAAACACATTGTGTCAGCTAGGTGGGGCTTTTCTGAGAAAAATCCTCTGGAATACAGGAATCGATGGCTTTATTTTACTGGCAACAACTGTAGCAGTTTGTTTGCAATATGTATAAAAACTGAGCTAGCATGATTATCAAAGGCCACAATGGCTGAAAAAAAGAAAAAGAAAAAGAGCACCAGATACAGAACCTCAAATGTCATCCACAGAAAATGCAAAGAAAGAAACAGCCATGGCTGCCATGTTTGTGCAGTGCACAAACATGGCAGCCGTGACCACACAGTAGCAGTTTATGCAGAGCGGTGTCCGACAAGCATCTCCCAAGAGGAAACTAATGTTCTAGTCCAGGAGGTTAAGAGACAGATGGGGTTAATACAGTATATGGCACCCAAAGTGTGCTCCCTGGGGCAGATGAGGAATTCATGTTTCTGGATTAAATTATTTGTCTACATGTTTTCTTTGAGTAATGATGCACACCGATAGCTTTATGATGGAAGACAATGATTCACAGTAACCACATGTGTAGTTACAATTAAATTGGTGGTACAACAAAATGCATTTCCATTATTATGTCAGTTGCCTGTTGTTTTAAGTAATTTAAAAGCTTGCATTCAGTTCAGTTCATCTGGCTACATGCACACAATTACGGCACTATTTCCAACATTACAAGTCTGTTTGAGTTGTTGTATATGACTGCATAAACTGACAACTCCCCATAAAAATCCTGTTTACATGAGTGAACTACTTCCTCCAATTGTCTAGAAAGACTTGTGGAAAGACTTGTGGAAATTTGCATGAACATACTTGCACAGCACTTTGAAAAAGTATTAATCACAGTGCCCTTAAAGCCAAAAAACACTAACATTATTGCAAAGTGCTTTGAAAATGCATACCACGTTCCTTAAATTAGAGGCTTGGGACGGACTGCACATACCTCTGCTGCTGCTGCCTTCTGATAGCTAAAAGGATGTAATCAACCAAAAGGGAAGGCCTTCATGTATCCCAGAAGCAGTTGTGGATTACAGATACCCTAACCCTAACCCTAGCCCTAAGAATCAGCCCTTTGTCTAACTCAGCACAGATTCTGCCCTAAATGTATTATTGCCTTAACTGTATTAAACTGACATTTTTATGTGTTCATATGTCCACTGATTGAAGAATGTACATCAAAGTGTAATAGGCAAGTATAACATAAGTAAAAGGGATTTAAGTGATTTTGGATAGGTCTGTGTGTGTGCTCCTCTGGCAGCAAAATAGCTGCAAAAACAGCAGAGAACACGAGTGCCTGCGCTAAGACACGGACTGTGGAGGTGGAGGCGCAAGCGTAATTACTGGTGCCAAACTTAGACTGCGCCTCTTGATTTGTACTGACACTCCCCTCTAGTGTGGCCATTTCAGTGCAAACCAGCAACGAAATTATCAAACAGGTGTAAGTGCAGGTAAAAAAGAAATCTATTTGCGACTCATGAAACTACTACTCTGCTGCAAAGTCACTGTGCTTGATCTGTGCCAGGCAAAAATATAGGGGTCTGATTATTTGATGTATGTGAAGCAGACCAAAAAAAAAAAAAAAAACAAAACACTGCTATGATGCTGTAAATTCACTTTAGTGAGATTAGATGCATGAGATTAAATGGAAATAAGATGCCTCTATCAGGCCATCTGAAATCCCCGGACTGAAATGAGTTTTTGGGGCAGTGTTATGATGATGATGATGATGATGATGATGATGATGATGATGATGATGATGATGATGTTAAAGCAATGACCTCACAATTCAAACAGTTAATTTTGTAACTGGGGAATCTCCAGAAGAAATTGTTGACATACAGTAATGATGTGATTGATTTCTTTGGGTTGCTGCCAAAAGTAAAAAAATAAAATAAAAAATATCTGCATTAAGCATTTGTTTATGTGCTGTGGGCTCTATCCATATACACAGGAAATCAGGGTCTTACTGAACAGTAGCAGCCAGGGGTGCCAGAGCAAGTGCAAAGATATCTGAGGAGTCAGGATTTCCTCGCGAGGCACTTCTGACTAGCATAAAACCAGGAGATATTAACTTATCAGTTACAACTGCAGCTTAGATTCCCCATGTATCAGCCAGCTGAGAAAGTTCTTAACAAAACCAGGATTAAAAATAAATACTGCTATTTTACCCCAGCAAATGTCTTTTCTGCATCCAGTGGAAGGTCCATAGTGGGACAGTTGTCTTCTCTTATTGACAACAATTCAATTTACCAAATGTCCTTATGATCACTCAGATAGGGGAGAGGGCTGTCACTGTTATGAGAAGTTATTTTCCAAGACTTTGATGCCATGTAAGCAATATTGCACCTGCATCTAAAAAATATTTAAAGCCTGTTTGAAAAAAAAAAAAGTATAAATAAGTAAAGAGTGCTTTACATCAGCCAGCTGGTGCCATCAGTGGCCATTTTTATTGCCTATTGATCAGCAGTATTCAATAGGGTCAGACTCACCTGGAATGCAATCTTTATGTAAAGTGTTTTCACTTAATGCATTTGCTAGCGGTTTGTTAAGTTTTGTAAGTTTTCACAGGGATTATTCTTGTGATGTTCCTAATGTGTCTTAAGCCATTCGCTTCCTCGTCTGTTGCTCAGCAGACTCTGTGCCTCATTATGACTGGAGCACTCAGGGAGAGGCAGCGTTGGAGACATATGTTCCTCATCTTGAGTGGTGCTTTTAAAGGTATTGATGGTTTAAAAGCAGCCAGCGAGTGATCAATGAGACGCTTGTGGCTCTGTGTCTTTATGATGGTACAATGGCGGACAATGATCTACCAGTGGCACTCTTCAAAGAGCTTCTCTCACACGCCCAACACGGCACAACTTGCACACATGTCAAACTCACATCAGCTTCATTGCCAAATTTCACACATCAGAGAATCCCACTTGTTTTACTACACTGAGTTTCTAAAAATGTAAAACGGTCTGAGTCTAAATGAGGATCATATACCCTGTGCAGCATCACATGTGAAACAATAATATTTTTCCTGAGAAATGAGAGTGCAAGTAAGGCACATTAATAGAGGAAAGTCCTCTGCTTTAGGTGAAGTGACAGTTGGACAACAACTGGAGTCTTGGCAAGGCGAGAGCAACACTCTGATTGCAATCAGCCAGATGGCTGCCGGGCAGTGTGATTCGACAGGAGGAAAAAAGCAGGTCTCATATACTTACATTTTATCCTTCATGTCTTTAATATCCTAAAGCTCCACAAAGCTGTCAGATCGTTTCAACATTTTATGTTTCAAGGTTTTAATTGTCTCTAATGTTTAATAAAAGACCTCTTTGGAGCAAGACGCCATCAGAAGCCCTGACAAATACATTCCACTGTGATTCAAAATAATTATTCTCTATTATTACAGAGAGCTGCTTAATTTCTTATGTGCTTTTGTAATAGATAAATACAAATGTACAGCAATATTTTGTCTCTTTATCTATATGAAGAGTTAATTTGCAGAAACAGATAAATGTCATTCCTAAAAAATATATAAGAGTGACTTAAAAAACTGACTATTGTATGTAATGCTTCACATAACATACTGTCTGAATCTAAAAATTTGTCACGATATTGCCTATGCATTAGCCTAATACGGTGCTGTTTTGATTGATATTATCTGGGGAAAAAAGCTGTTTTATAATAATGAAAACAATGGGGGATATCTGTTTTTGCAATGGCATGCTCACAAAAAAGATAAAATAAAATCATGAATGTCAGAAACACTCTTTTTTTTTAAACAATTACGAAGTGTTTGCTGTTGGTCTTACTCATTTGATACCTCTGCCATTTTGTTAATAGCTTTAAAGGAGTCTGACTCACTGTCATTTGGCCCACTCAGTCTGACAGGGTCACACAAAAATCTAAATTCCTCATAGCAGAGACGAGGGAAAGCTGAACGTAATGTTCTGAGACATGAGAGCTCTCCACTTTCTCCCAGCTGCTTTCACCCCCCCCCCATTTGGAAGTCAAGCCTGTTGTTCTTTGTTAGGGTGTGAGTTTCAGTTATGTTTTGAACTGACGTGACACAGCCAGGGATGTTTGTACATCCAGTGTTTGAATTACGAAGGGGCAACAGCCTGCGCGGTGATGTATGAGCGGGATGTCAGTCTGTCTGTTAACAATGATTTATGAAGGCTTGAGGGGGGAGCAGTGCCGGCTTGTGGTAATGCAGAGTGAGAGAGCTACTGTAAACACAGCGTAGGACACCTAAGGAATCCATTACACCCTTTCACATTCCACTAATATGATACTTCATGTGAAACTGTCTCATTCCAATACAACAAAGGGATACAGTATGCCCCCATTTAAACATTGCCCTATTGATGGTTCCCCTGGTATATAAATAAGTAAGTTGTCTCATTGTTAGAGGAGAAAATCAAATAAAGAACATTTTCAGATCTGTGTGATTAAAAATTTGCTATCAGGGGGGAAAAATTGCTTTCTTATCACCATACGATGGTCAAGATCACAGAGTCTGATGAAGCCTGGTGAAGCACAGGGATCATATTCTTCTGTAACCCTAAACTCAGGCTCATCAAAGAGGGTCCGATAAGCAGTCGGGACGTTTCCCAGAGAGCATCGTGTGGGGTTTGCTGGTGGCAGGCAGCGGTGGTGGGAGGGGTCAGTGTGTCAGACTCCCATCCTGTCCCATTACTCAGCAGAGGTCCCATTAACGTATCAGCCATCTGATCTGCTCAGCTACAGACCAGAGGGGACAAGTAAACACAAAGAGCGGGCGACTCACAGAGAGAAAAGAAAGGGGGACAAGGGAAGGTTGGTATTATGTTCTTGCATAAAGCGCTGGCCTTTGCTGCTCCTTGCTCTTGCAAGGTAAGCATACAGTAGCGGCAAACTGTCAGCACAAGGTCAAATCAATCGAAGAATAGCTGATTTACTGTGAATTCTCCAGGGGTTGTTATGGAGTGAGTGAGAAGAGAGAGAGAAAGGTGAAGGCGGCGGCCAATGTGTGTGTGTGTGTACGTATATGCATTTGTGCACCAATGTGCAGACGTGTGTGTGTTCCATACAAAAGAGGGCAAAAAAAGAAAAAAGAAAAACGTGTCCGTTCATGTGTGGCAGCATGGTAAGCATCCTTTTCCGGGAATGACCTGTTTGCCTCATTAATAGGTTGTTGCTGGAGGGGAACAATATGCAAACCAAGCAAGAAAAAATGGAAATCAAAATATTTTCCTCCCCTCCTCATGGTCACAAAGACACACACGCGCGCACATGCACTCACAATCCATTATATTATTCATCTTAGAAAGCACTTACTGTCCTGATATTTTAGGTTTTTAGATTTGCAAATAAAACTGTGGTACCAACAGAGAGACAGGGCTCACTTACTTAATTGTATTACTTTGGCAGATAAGCTGCTTGTATCATTCCATTAGTCTAAAAGTATATAATTGTTAATCGTATATTTTGTACATTAGGTTGTGATTTTCTTTTATACCTTGTATATACGGTATATTGCTCTACAAATCTGTTTTACTGCCAGACGTTTATGCACAGGAAGAGTGCTTTATTCCTTGCATAGCTGCACATTTGCCTTTTAAGTAGAGCACCCAACTCTCTGTTTACTCACGGGGCTAATGAACAAATAAAAACGCCATGAAAAGTAAAAAGGCAAATGTTGCCAAATCACATTTCTACAAACAATTAGGCAGCACAATTTAAAAGAGCATATTTAAAAAATATTTCAGTCAAAATGCACCTCAAGGGAATTCTGTATACTGAGAAGCATTGAGCAAAACTAAAAGAAACACCAGCTGACAACAGTGCACAATAATAGCAACAAGTAAAAGTCATTATAAGATAACACTGTACACTGAAGGAGAAAACAAGAAAAATGAACATCTCAACTATAAGACAAGATCACATTATCAATCCTTTTGCCCTAGGTAGAGAAACCAGACACCAAACCCCAAAACCCTCAATGAGGGGGCTGATGAAAAAACAAAAGAGGGTTTTAATTCCACCTTTGTTGTTCCTCCTCAGCAGCAGGCTGGAGCCCGGAGAGCACAACAGTTTCCACTTGGGCCTCCAGTGAGGACCCCTGCTGAGAGCGGTCGTGGCAGCAGAGATAGGGGTGTTGTCAGGCAGACGTTTCTTCAGGCTTGGAGACAGGGGCGAGGGGATCTGGTGGGGTCCCTCCTGGGCAGGGGGTGGGGGATATCCGAGGACCCCTGCTCTGTTTCTGCTCCAGGTTACAGCAGCCATGGCTGGGGCCTCCCTTCTAGGCGCTGAAGGGTGTTCTTACCCTCTAGATGAACCTCAATCAAGAAAGGTTGCAATAAAATGCAAAACCACCTCTGAAAGGAGGAAGATGGACTGAGGGAGAAGAGTCTTCTGAAGAATTTGAAAATGGGATGTTGCTGATTGATTTCATACAAATCATGTAAATGAATCCTGTCCCATACAGTAGCATGCGATTTTGTGCTGGGATTTCAGTAGTAGTACTTTTTGTCTGATGAAATCAATCACACACATGACTTGAAAAATAGAGAATGCACTTTATTACTCACATTTTTACTTTGTGTAGCACAACCATCCCTATGTTACACTGTATTACTGTGCAGTGCATCTTTTCATGACTATATGGTTTGAAGCAGTATGTAGTCAAATAGTTTAAAAATGAGGACTTCTGTTATGCTTCAGTAAAAATAAAATATAATTTCACAATTCAAACTTTGACTGAAAAACCTTTTTTTCATGAGATGAAGAAAATCTCAAATAAATAAATAAATAAATAAATAAATACTGTTCCTTTGCTGAAAATGTTGCAGTCTGCAAGTGTTTCAAACAAATGTGTGTATTCTGGCGTTCTGACACAGCGGCATTTTTGTGCAAAAACCGCCTGTGATATATCTTCTGCGAACACATTGCTGTTTTTACCCCCCCTTTCTTTTTTCCTTCCCACACCTCTCTCTACTGTTGGGGTAAGCTTTCTTGTAGGTACAATGCAAACACTGTTGGTCTCAATTTCATTGACATTGTTGCTACACTTAAGTGCAGTAACCTAATCTCCTCTGAAACAGAAGGGTTTCAACCTTAGCCAGCGGGCTGGGAGGGGAGGAGACCGGAGTGGAAGAGGAGGAGGGTGTTGTTACCACACTTACAGCATTACAGCCTACTGCAGAAGTGGCAGGGGGCCTTAGGGTCATTTAGATAGGGTTCCTTCACCCCGAGGTGTTAAATTCTAAACCACATTTATTATCACAAAAAAATGCTTTTCTTTCAGCATCTGCTCACTTAACTTTAATTATAGCTTGCCTTCAGAGGAGGAAGATCATTTAGCTGGGTTGGGTTTTTAACTCTCTCTGCACTCAGTGTTTAGAAAAGTGCTCTGTGACAAGGCTGGATTCAGGGACTGGCTTAGGTGTAGGAAGACAAGATGTTCCTTCTTCTTCTTTATAATTACAAACATTATGCCAGTAAACACTGCAGAGTTAGTGTGAGATATCTACAATCCCCCAAGACTGAGACAAACATTTTGAAGCCGAAATTATAAAAGAGTTGATAATTTGTGATTTTTTTGCGCTGTGTGTGTGTGTGTGTGTGTGTGTGTGTGTAACTGTTTGAGTGCACTGTAGAGATGGAGATCGCTCTTTTCTCTGCAGCAACAGTCACTGTAAACACATTCCATGGATATGAGTCTACTGTATTTGGTTTGGTGTGTGTGTGTGTGTGTGTGTGTGTGTGTGTGTGTGTGTGATTGTGCCTGTGTGTGTTTGCATGTGTGCACATCTCCAAGCCCACATGTGCGCTTTTGTTTGTGCACATATGTGTCTGTGCTTGTGTTTATTCTTCTATAGGCCTGGTGCACTTGGCCCATTTTTCCTCATTGTGCAGTGAGTACCCCACTGGGGAGGAAGACTAGGGAGATTAACTGTGTTTCCTGTTGGTGAGGCTTTGATGTTAAGTCCTCAGGGAAACGCTGTTCAGTCACATTCTCCCTTCATCTATGTCATTCAACGTGTACCACCACCTCCAATGTCACCAAGCCCTTCATGCTGTGAGCTTTACTCCTGTGAATTTAGAGATATCAGTCATGTTATTCGAGCAGCCCGTAAGTTCGACCTCATCTTGGTGGAGAAGCTTTCCTCTGGTTCATTTCGGGTTGCAAAAAGCATTTCTGAAAAACAAAGGAGCTGCGGTCAAAATCATTGTATAGCATTTCAGAGCCCTGTGGTTGTAGTCAGTAAAGTAAAAACATGCATAACAGGCATACTGACTGCAGCATAGCTTTTATTCTCAAAGATTAAGTTGCTCTACTTTTACTGCATAATGTTAAGTCATGAAATTTTGTACAACTTAGGTATTGCCCAGTGCTAGTAGTGTACCATCTTATATATTATATTTACATGGTATATTTAGTTCTTTGATCAAAACTCTGAAAACTGAAAATATGAAAGTGCCCCCTAGAGCAATGTGGAAATTTAGCGAATGCCCTCCGGAGTTAATTGCTGCCTTTTGTCTGTCCCGGGTCCCATCACAGAAGGAATGCTGACACAAAGCTGCCAGGGGATGGAGAACATCACCAGATGAAACCCAATACCGCTCTCTTTTGTGAGTCCACGGCAGATAAGATCTTGATAAGGATTATTACATCCACTATCTTCGACAGAGCATTTCTGCAGAACAGAGAGGGGGGATTTTGATTCAGCATCGCAGCTGGGTGCACCCTGATATCTGGGCCCAGGAACAGGGAGGAGACAGAGGGAGAAAAAGAAAATTCTTAACTGAGAGTGTCTTGATTGTGGAGGAAGCATGTAGAGAATATTGTGGTGTTTACTATAAGAACCTGAATTCAGTGTGTTTCATATCGGAGCACGCTGAGACCATCAGCGGGGATTTAAGGTGAGTGCAGGGACATCAAAGGGTCCAAATAAAACTGAGCAGACAGTAAACTGATCAGTCAGGTGGGAGAGCTACAGAGGTTTGAGACAGGGTAAGCCTTTTTGTGTTGGTGCAAGTATGTGTATGTGTGTGCATGTCTGCTTGTGTGTGTGTGTTTCTTCATGTTTGTGTAGACACAATGATGTCATTTTCTGTTTCTATTCTGCTCTCAAAAAGGTATTAAATGTTATTAAACCAGCTATCAAGTCTTACAGGATCTCTATGCTTTCATAAAATTTACTCTGCTAAATTCACATCAGAAATGCTGATTATTTCTATACCAACACCACGGAGGACAAAGGAAGAGGAGCATATTAATTTGACATTATGCAAAGTCTAGTTCATTGAAAGTGCAGCAAATATTTGTTCTCTTTTCTTCAGCTCTGTTATCTACTTCAGCTCCTTCATTCCTTTCATTCTTTATCAGCCTAATATTAATGATATTGGAAGCTATATTTATACTTATAACTATGAAGCATTTGGCCTCCCTGGCAGCTGGAGCCCCCTCTCGAGCTGTCAGCATGATTGACGATTGAGACAATGCATGAATTTCAAATCCTACAGGAACATACGGGGCTGGAAACATAAACAGGTACAAAACTCCAGTAATAGGACTCAAAAGTAGGCAATTAAAAGTGCTGAATGTAAATCAGATGCATGTGCTGCACTCATGATCCCCCCCTTGCATGCACGCTACTGAAACGAAGAGACCCCCTTCCCTCACTTGTCCCTCCCTCCTGCTCAGTCACCAAGGACTGGCTGGAGGAAACGACGTCTCTGAGCTCTTTGCATCCAATTATGGATCATGTTTAAATCTTTCAACCCTAAAAGAAGAACAGAGGCGTCTCGTGTGATGGCCAGCTAATGCAGACAGATAGACAGACACACCCTGTTTGGATATCTGGGTGTTGGAGGGAGCCCAAGCACGCCTGGGATAACCCCTTTTCACACATCAGCACATGCCATTCTTTGCATGAATATTGGCTTCAGGTTCAGCAGTTGTTTTCAAATATAAAATACTACTTAAATCCTAAGAGCCTTAAATAAACTGTTTCCCTTGGATGTTCACTATAGAAGACTCTAGGATTGGTAACAATGCAAAAAAGAGACGACAAAGAATGAATAATTACAAACATCCTGTATTCACCCTCTATGCATGTCTTTCTTTTTTTTTTTTTTTTGCAACTGTCATTAATATCACTTTAAGAGTATGCCCTCTGGTCAGTGTACCTTATTGATGTCATCTCTGAGAGACTCCAGATTGGGCAGAGTTGATGAGAAGACTACGATTTACCAGATGGCACATTGTGTGTTCTTGTTTCTTGGCAGTGTGACCCTAGTGAATATTGAGAGGAGAGACCAGCTTGGATTTTTTGAAAAAAGAAAAAAGAAAAAAAAGTGTGAAATTTCTTGGAGCCTCTGTATTGCCTATCTGTCAACTTCTGTATTGGACTCAGTGTGCAATCTCTCATGGCAGACATGATATTTTTATTGTAGTAATGCAATTCAGAATCGTCAGTGAGAATAGTGGTGAGATGAAATTGAGCTCTCACAGTGCAGATCATTCTAATTTTCAGTTTTAGGTTATTTAAACAAAGCAATGTTATGTTTATGTAACAGTGGTTTATGTCAATCTTGGCATGTTTTGCTCTCCTCAGGAGATACAGGCCAGTCTAAAGAGACCCAGGTCACCCTGAGGCGTGTGCACGGCTTCAAACATATTTCAAATTATTATCAAAAGGTCAGTTTTATTTTCTTTTTAAAGAGTATAGGACATTTCCCAGTGTTTTTACTGCTCCTCTTCTGGTCGAACACAGCACAGATGTATCACCGGGGCATCTCCTCATTACACAGCAGGTCTTTTCCGGGTTGGTGGCCTGCTTTAGCTTTTAAGGTAACCTTAATACATGCCTCAGCACAGGTCCTAACTTTTCATCATGTGCTGTGGATCCAGCCATTAACCTCCTACAACAGGGCGGGGGACAACAGGCAGCTGGGCTGGATTTGGGCACAGATTGGGAACAGCCATGTGTTTGGCCGGGGGTGTAGGGCTGCGGAGGGACAGGAACTGAGGAGGGAGGGGACAAAAATAAAACAGTTACCTCTCAGCCTGACCCCTTACCCCCTGTGTAGGACATTGGAGAACAGATTATACAAATAAATGAACAAGTTGCAGCTTTTCTGGCTGATGCTTGAGACACAATGTGGTTCTAACCTGAAAACAAAATGGACTTTGTCGGGACATTCTCAACCAAATGTTTCTTTTTAAGATCAGTGGTTCGGTGTGTTTTGTCAGATAGAGATTTGACTGTTGTGAGATATTCTCAGTGGGATGCAAGGAAGTAGCTGGGCTGCCACCTTGAGGTTTAGATGAAGTCTGGCAATGGATTGCTGCTCCCATTTTATTTTCTATCTTTTGATCAATGTAATACACCAGAATTTTGAGATGACTGAAACACCTAAAAGGGTATAAAAAGCATATGTTTTCTAAACTGAGTTTCACTGAGTTTCATATTATATTCAAAATAACTTTCATTCATGTATTGTGTTGGTCTAAAAACATTTGTGTGCCCACCAAATAAATAAATAAATAAATAAAATAGAATAAAAAATATTGAAACCTTATTTTTTCATAGCTGTTGTGCTTAATTTTTGTGAAATCATCAGTCATTTTTGTCTAGCCTTGCGGTGCCTCCTGTAACCAAGGTTGAAAAGCTTGATGAAATGTAGAGATGTAGTTTAATGAATATATATTTTGAATCACTGTATTCTGTTTTTATGTTTTGTTTTGCAGTTTTTGTAAATTTTCTTATATTTTGAGAAATGTAAGGGATTGCTGATAAAAAACAAAACATGAATAAAATCTTATTTGGTCAGTTATTCAGTTATTTGCAATCTGTAAATAGCAAAGCTTGGGAAACTCAATATATATTCGCTACCATAATGGTTCAATGACTTTGCACTTATGGCTCTGACAGAAGTGAATACTCATTGCATTATGCACCACAGATGCACTGGTTTCCCCCTCTGTATCAGAAACTGTTAGGGGTGATGGGAAAGGGCTGGCTGTATGTCACAGTAAGAGACAGTAGAAATGCATCAAAGGTTCAGCCTCCAACCGTAAAGGACACATGCTGGCAAATTTATAGAAGTATTAAACATTAAATGCTCTAATGCAATTGAGATTTCATGACAGGGAAATGGGATAGTTAATAACTGTCTCAGTGAGCAGCTTTCTAGCTTTAGATGGGCCACAATTAGGTCAAGTTGGCTGGTGCATTAGCAGAAGGACAAGAGGCAGTTTTAGGACTTTTCTACTTTGGGATGGGTGAAACGCAGCATTAATCACAGTAATGTTGCGGCAGTGATGCTAGAGACAGCCCATGACGCCTTCTCTGCATAATATCCTAAAGTGAACACTGCATTCTCGTGCTAATTTATGTACTGCTGCAACAGTAAAGCCTTCTGAAGATGCTTATTGCACCATAGCTCATAGAGAGGACGGGAATGCACTTGGCTCACTGCACAGAAACTTTACTGCATTGTTTCTTCTGCAGTTTTATTTCAGCAGGCTTGAGCGGTGTGGAGTGCTTTGGCCACAGTGGTGGATGGTGTGATGGGTCTGGAAGTGTGGAACGGTACGGAGCCCATCCATCTGCTCCTGCCCTCCTGAAGTTGTTGTGGGCCTCCTGGTGCAGAGCAGCATCAGAAAGACAGTGGGGTTTCCCTCCCCCAGCCTTCCCACTCATTAATCACTGTGCCATCTCTATTTATTCCAATTCCTTATTTACTTTAGCTCCACTTAGAAAACTACATAACATTATGTAGTGTGCAGTTTGAAGGGAAATTTAACAGTTCAGTTGTACATACTCAAATACAATTTAATTGGGATGCTAGTGAAATAAACAGTTTTTATGAGAAAGAAGTAGCATACCACTGTGGATCTATGACAATTTTTATGTTGTCTTTGATGCCATCATTAAACACAGTTAAAAGAAGTGTCTAATGAAGCACATGACCATATAATTATCAAAATCATATTTGTAAGGTTAAGTTAAATCTACATACAGCATATATATTGCATACCAGTCTTGCTCCTTTCATGCCTGGAAGTGTTAACTTCTAAATGAAATGGGATATAAAGTAAAAAATAACTAACAAGCAAGCTAAAGTGAGTAGTAAACCAACAACAGTACTGTAAAATGTGTCCACACAGAAGTAGGTGCTCACACATATGTGCATCTATATACACACCCACACATATAAACATTAATTACATTAATGCACGCATGCTTGCACATAAACACACTCGACTCTTTTCCATATATCATCCCACCCACATAATGTATAAATGATATATCATGCAAATTTACACAACCCCCCCGCCCCCCTCTCTCTCTTTCTCTCTCTCTCTCTCTCTCTCTCTCGCTCTCTCTCTCTCTCACACACACACACACACACACACACACACACACACACACACACATACACATACATGAACACAGAGTTATTGGACAACAATAGTATGCAAAACTGAATAATTTAGGTGCCTTATGCACACATTAATGATGCTAATTTGCAATTTCCTATGTATGTTGAGCTGTTTATGAGAACTTTGCCTGTGAAGTGGCTCCCTGCACAAGTGCAAGAAAAGGCATATTTCACTAATTTTATGAGCACTGGCGTAATATATGCTGATACTGCACACACTGTTTGATGATTATAAAACAAAGCAAATCTGAAACTAAAGTCAAACATAAAAAATTAATAATGAAAACTAATTACTGCATACAGACATAACAGCAATCAATCCCACTTTTGTCTTTAGGGGTGAGGAGGGGCGCTGCTTGTGTGGTAACTGGCTGGTTCTGGCACAGTATTTGTTGCTGGTGTTTCATTGTTTTTGAGTATATGTTGTATATGTGTTCTTCTATGTCTGTCCTGTAATGTGAATGAACACACTGCTACCATTAGACTTTTAACTCTTTTTATCATTCCTATCAACTGTTTTACACTCCATGGACTCACAGGCTGAGCCAGAATTGCATACAAACTGTTGCTGGGAAAATAAGAACAACCTAAACCGCAGTAACTGACAGCGCGGCTACTTAAAGGAATTCCTAATCTGCATGACCATTTTTCATTTTTGGGCATTTCTACTTTATTTGACAGTGACAGTAGAGATAGACAGGAAAGACGGGGAGAGAGAGGGGGTGACGTGCAGCAAAGGGTGTGGGTCAGAATCAAACCTGCGCTGCTGCAGTAATAATATATGATACGTGCTCTACATGGTGAGCTACTGGGGTGCCCGGCTGTTGCACAATTCATGGGATTTACCAATGGAGCTACTCTCCCAAATTCCAGACAACAAGAGGCAAGGCGACACGCATAGGAGGAGGTGCACCAGGAAACAGAGTAGGAAAGCCGATCTCAGAACCAAAATCAAACTGGAAAACAAACATCAACAGCTACCCTCTGTTATCCTCAGCAGTGCCCACTCCTTGCGAAATAAGGTAGATGAACTTGCACCACATGCATAAATATAAGAATGCTTCCATACACAGAAACATGGCTTGACAGTCGCATAGCTGAAAATGCACTGCTTGACGGGTTTGGCACTCTGTTACGACTTGACAGAGATAAACAATGCACCGGTGAGGGACGCGGAGGCGGAAGTTGTTTTTATTTCAATAAGTGCTGGTGCTCCACAGCCACATCATTTGTGAAAACCTGTGCAGACCTGACATCGAGCTCTTGGCTGTGTCATTCCGGCCTTTTTATCTACCGAGAGAATTCCTCCAGCTGCTTTTTCATTCTTGTTGATATTCAGCCCGAAAACCAACATGAACATTGCCACTGAATGTATTAAGAACACTGTGAACAGCCTGGAATTGATCTTACCGGATTCTCCAAAATTTATTTTAGATTATATTTTAACCAGTGTTGCATGGAAAAATCCCTGAAAAGATTCCAACAGTAAATCACATGTGGCACAGGTTTTGACAGGGTGCTGGACACGTGCTATGGCTCAGTCCTACATGCTTACAAATCTCTGCCCCTCTCTTCCCTTGGTACTGCTGACCACAGCTCCATCATTGTTGCACCAAAATACAAGCCTGTTGTACAGAGGATGGAAAAAGTGGTCAGATCAATAAAGCAATGCACTAAGCAAAGCATGGATGAACTAAGAAGGTGGTCTGAGTTTACAACCTGGGATGTGTTCCTAAAACCAGATTACACACTAGACAAGCAAGTTAGCCATGTCTCATCTTACATATATCCTTCTGTGTAGACAGCAACATCCCCACCAAGGCAATCATTTCCCCCAACAATAAACCATTGGACACAAAAGACCTCAAAACCATCCTTTACAACAAGAAACGAGTCTTCTTCACTGGATTCATTCAGGAGAAAAAAGAAGTGAACAAGGAAGTGAAGTAGGCTGTTAAAAAAAGGCTAAACTAGCCTACAAGAACAGGATTGAGGAAGGATTCAAAACGGGTAACCTTCAAGCAGGATGGCAGGGAATTAAAACCTTGGCAGTGGTCAACTTTACAGATTATGGACTTTCTCGCCCTGAGAACACAGAAGGTGCTGGTCAACAAAAGGCTCTCTGACGTCCAGCACACATCCGCTGGTTTCCCCAGGGCCGTGTTCTCTTACCCCTGTTATTCATCTTATACACAGATAGCTGCAGAAGCTCCCACCCTAACCACCATCTGGTGAAGTTCACGGACGACACTGTGCTCCTTTCCCTGCTCTCAGGCCCCGCACAAGATCATGGGCTTGCCCTCAGAAAGCTTGTGGAAACGTGTGACAGGACTTCACTAAGCAGAGAGTGAGGAGGTCTGCAGTTATTATTCATGTGGGGGACAGTGGGATTTGTTCATGAGTATAAACACCCCAGCATATTCTTCGATGGCAAGCTGCGCATCGATGCTAACACTGAGGTCCTCATCAGGAAGTGCCAGCAGCGTCAATATTGCATGAGGAAGCTCAGCTCCTTTGGGGTGAGCAGAAACATTCTCATTACATACAACTCATTCCTTGAAAGTGTAAGGACCTTATCATTCATTTGCTGGGTCCATTTTCTCATCATTCAAAACATGAAGTGCCTACAGAGTACTGTTAACACCTCCTCCAAAATCATAGGCCATCCACTCCAGTCCCTGTTATGATTCCATTACCAGCAAACAATCCACAAAGCACACTGCGTCTTTCATGACCCCTCTCACGTCCTGCACAAGGCCTTTGTATGGCTGCCCTCTGGCCGGTGTTTGCACTGCCCTGCAGCAAGAACAAACAGGAGCAAGGCACCTTTCCTTTTCGAGGATGTTCGCCCTCTGAACTGTAGCCCCCCCAGTGACACAGAGTGATACTGAATAAGTCATGTAGCATGAGGGGAGGAGCTGGGGAGGAGGTGAGTTGCAAAGCGGCTTGCAGAGGAAGCAGCAAGGGTGGGCAGGCAGGCTAATGCAGCTTAAATAAGGCGGCCTGTTTGAGCTTTGCCAATTGGATGCTTAGCAGGGAATCAGCTGAGCATCAGCTGATGTGGGCTGGCTTTGACAGCTGATGAAGGTCAGGTTTAACGGCTAGCTTGACTTCGTGGTCTGACTGAACTAACGCAGTGCTCAATATTTGCTGTACGGTCACTTACATGTTATGGATGTTTATTGCCATACTAAACCACACACACACACACACACACACACACACACACAAGCAATGGTGATGGCCAGAAATGTCACACAGCCATCCTCCTGCATGTTTCCAGTGGTGTGTGCCTAATTTCACAAAGCTGCTGTTTGCCTTGCCATAGTAAACATCTTGTAATTTTATACCAGCACAGCGAGATGGCTCCAATTGCAAGCTACAGATGAGACAACATGATCAAGACTATGTAGATTGAAATGATTTATCCAATAAACCAAACCGAGAGCTAGCCAGTATTGCACAGTATGAGGGGAAAGTTGGTTGAGAAAGACAGTCTGCTCTCCACACGTGTGCATGGGCAGAGCAGATACAGATCCTGCTATCCATCAGATCTGCTGAAGCAGCAGCATACCTCTTGATGCTTCCCATCTCCCAAACTGACAGTCAGCCTGATATGGGGGCCAGCCATCAAGGCAGAATCAATTAGTGGCCCATACTTTTGAATGACAGTAGGAATGGAGCAGATTTAAAGAGAAGGTATTGGGATATTCTCTGGAAATTGTCAGTGAAGCGAGAATAATGGAGATCAGCTGGATTCTTATCTCTGTTCCAATCATGGCAGTGTCAAGACTCTTTTAACATACTCACACACACACACACACACACACACACACACACACACACACAAATGTGCACACACATGCACTGCAGTTGGAAAAAATTCATGAAATGAGCACAAAGTCAGAACATTTTCACACCAAGTTCATTTGAAGGTTTTTTTGAGGACTGAGACCATTTACGATGAAGCTCTCCTGGTGTGAAAGCTGCTTTCAAAAATGAACTGGGGTTTGCATGGATCTGGGGTCCGCTTCATACCAACAGCAGTGTGAGCCACAGTGGGTGAGAAAACGATTCACTCCACAGTCAGCAAGCAGAATATTACTGCATCATTTTTCATAACAGAATGTGTGTTTTGGGGGAATTACTTGTATTATTATTTTTATATATATTTATGTATTATATAGGCTTTAGGTTACAGTGGTGTTTTGTTATATTTTCATATGGACTAGCCACTCATAAGATTGAGTGTAAGTGCAGTTATCGTAACTATTTTAACTAAAGTAGTTAACATCTGTACAATATAATGAAATAAAAACATCTGAGTGGGCTGACTCTGATGAGCTGACCTTTGGAGTGAGTGCATTTTTGGGGGCCTCATTTATCAATAATTTGGTAAACATTCCTCATACAACTTTGCAAACCTAACAACAGCCATATTAATCAAGTGTTTGGAGGCACATGGTTTCCATTGTATCCATGTGTGT
Source organism: Neoniphon sammara (assembly GCA_900302535.1). Classification (NCBI taxonomy): domain Eukaryota; kingdom Metazoa; phylum Chordata; class Actinopteri; order Holocentriformes; family Holocentridae; genus Neoniphon; species Neoniphon sammara. Next base: position 26,254 of record OMKZ01042736.1, read on the forward strand.
ATGTTGATAAATGTGAACCACCCATAAACCGAAACCGTATTTGTGGGATCTTAATTATCATGAATTAACATGACACAGACACAGAAATGTCATATTAAGCAAACAGGACAACCCTGATTCATAATCATCTGGACCAAAATGGTTGCCTGTTGAAAAAAAAAAAGACAGAGAGAGAGAGAGAATTTCCGGAGATCCCGAAATGGAAGTAATACTGACTGCCATTGACAAAAATGAATACCCTGCTATCCTGCAGCAGGAGCAGCAGCATTATGGTCCCACAGAAAGATGCTGTATGGAGGGAAATCATGAAGTAGGTGAATGCCATTACATCTGCACAGAGAACAGTGCAATGAGTTAAAAGAAACTGGTTTGACAGTTTGGCGAAGGACAGTGACATCGTGCCCCTCATGGAAACTATTCACAGCTACCAGGTTCAGGGAAACAGACCTCAGTGGACGGTGAGTTGACCAGTGGGAAACTGTTTCTCCCTGCTGCTCACTTCCCTCTGCATCCAGATCGTTTGGTACTTTTTGCAGTGTTTTCGCCTTTTAAATAGCCTCTAATAACAGAATAAAAGTACACTGATCATTCTTTGCTTGAAATAGCATATACTGTAGGCCTACCTACAAAACAGGCTGTCATTTATTCACCCTAAGTAAAAATTAAAAAAAGCCAAACATTAAAAGCAGCCTATTTAGCCTCCAGTTTCTTCCATAAAAGTGAAAGACTTGACATAAAAGACCTGCAGAGTTTACAGACATTTTACGTGGTCTCCAGTTTTAGCAAAATCCTTCTGATGTCTGAACAAGTCAGACTTCCAAAGTCTTTGAAAAATCCCAGTTTTCATGCATAACACATCAGTTTGAAGGTATTATGAAAAGAATTATTTGTATGTAACTTTATAATTGAGGCCCACTGACAGCAAAGCACAAAACACACATCACACATTAGCCTGCAAAATGCTAGAACTGTGCCTTCTGTATGACTGGGTAATTAGTGCTCACTGTGAAAAGAATATTTGTGGCATCAAATAAAAACAGAACAAGGAATACTGAGCATCTGCTTTCGCCCATCTTTACAAGTGCAAGTGACAAAAAGCGACATTTGATGTTGTAAAATGATAAACGAAATGCACTGTGTCTTGGAAGAATTTTTGTGTCTGAAAGCTAACCTGTCACGGTGAAGAACACTGAACAACATGACAGACCCACCGCAAAATAATCACTTGAATGCCAACCAGAGTTTGGCATTCAGTGATCAACACACCAAAATGAAATACTTTTTCCCATAGTGAAAGGATCATGTGAAAGAGACATGACCAGCAACAAACAAAGGGCGGCTCATCTGACATTGAAGTAGCATGGTGGAAAGTAAGGCTGTTATGGTCATGGTGGTGGATGGGCACAAACAAATTTGCCTTCAACTCCAACAACTTGTGTTCAATCCCCATCTCATGCCAAGAACCTTTCTGGTTTGAGTCATGTTTTCATTTTTAGCGAATTTCTTAATTAATTTTGACCAAGAGCTTACCCTCACACTAGCCTTTACCTGAGTTGTTTTAATAGCCTAGCCCTGACCCTAACCTTAACATAACTTGTTACTTTCCTAAACTCAACCAAGCTAACCTTTTCTCATAATGAACAGGTGAAAATAACAGTCTCACCTGAAATTTCATAAAATGAGCTTGATGCCATAAAGTCTTAAGTTTTTATTTACTTTCTACCCTCTTTTTGACATTCTTCCTCTGTTTCCTCTGTTTTTTATTATGTTCTTTTATTGTGTAAAGCACTTTGTGTTACATCTGTTTATATGAAAGGTTCAGTGCAAATAAAGTCTGATTGATTGATTGATTGATTGATTGACTGATTGACTGAACATGTGCATATGTTTTTACAAAATGTTATGAGAGTGTTTGCCATTGTGAAAAATGAGGAACATTTGAAGACATACCTCATATGATTATATATATTTTCTCAAACATTATTAATACTTCTCAAAAGGTAAATTAGATAGCCTTGCTCCAACCTCTATCTTACTCTGATGGAAATGCTTTCTAACTTTACAGAAATGAAGAGAATGGTTGAGAGTTTCCACTCGATTCTGGCATCCAGCACAGTGGCCTCTGAGTGGGAGGGAGATGATTTATGAGACAGTGATACAATATGCAGGCGATGGAGGAAAGTTTAAACTGATGCTTGCAAGATCCACTAATGAACTCCTTGTTGGCAGGAAGATTATGTACAGGAAGTGTCTTGTGTTGTGGTGGGCAGCACTGGCCTGTCATCACAGACGACATACAACAGATGGGTGTTCATCTTGACTGCGCCCACAAGCTCTATAGCTTGGAAACAACATGGGAGATGCTTGGTGGGCCTGTAAACAATGCATGAAAAATAGCAACGGCTGTTATTAATACCACAAGAGTTTAGAAACAATAAGAAAGCAGTTTTAATCTCTTAGGGTTTTTGTATAAAGAAATGGACAAGGAAAAGATCAGTTTAAATACTTGATGTATTGTGCCAATATCTTGACATAAAGGCCTTTAGAGAAAGAAGAAAACCATGAGGAAAAACTAGATCAGCGTTTGGGTCATTTTAACAAAACTTTTCCTGGCTATTTTCCCTCATGTGATTAGATGCCCTGATCTTTCCGCTGTGATCAGACAGTTCCTAGAAACAGCAAGGTCGATAAGATGTTGACAGCACTCAGGAGACCGTGCACTGCAAATGAATAAGAGGATTGTAAAACACAAATGTCAAAAAGTAAAGAACATATTTCCTGAGGGTAAAAAACGATCCCTCTGCCTTTTTATGCAAATGAACGGATGCCGTTGCTGTCTGAATTGTTAATGTGTTTATTGCATTATCAATTAAAGCTCCTCTTTGGGGTGGGCAGGCAGATGGGAATACAGCTGTGTAAAGTCAGAAAATCATCTTTAACATTATCAGTGTTAATCTGCGGGGATGACATAGGCATCATGATGTACACAGCACATATGACGACCCCAAACCATGTTTGATCATCTCTACAACCATTAATTATCATAGATTGGTCCTAACAATAAGAAACTGTTCCATTATTTGGTAAATATGCAAAAATATGAGGGGGGAAAAATGAAATATGGATGAAAGCGTTATGTCAATTTTATCCTTTCTGTCCTTGCTCTGAACTATTACAAGAACACAATTTTCTCTCCAGACATGCATGTATGGCCACTGACTACTGCTGTCTTTTCTGTTGTTATGACTATCCCGCTCATGCAGAGAGACAGGCTATGCTACTCTGAGTCACACACAGAGATAAGGCTGCTCCATTACAGAGGCACAGTTCACAGACCATTCAGATTGTGTGCTCGCCCTGTCTTTGTTTTCTGCATGAATACAATGCACAAATGCCGTTCAGTTATAGCTTAGGACAAGGACAAAGCTTATATGCACATAGATAAGCATGAATAAACAATCAACCATTTAATAATAAGGAGGAATTACGATGGATGGGTGAAAATGCATACATGTGATTTTACAATTTGGTATATTCGGGAGCTAACCATACAGGCCTGAATATGCACAGACAAAATTAAGCAACAGTCATGCTCAATTTTGCAAAGTTTAATGATGAATTATATAATTTCTAATTCCATTAAGTATATTTTTGAGCAAGTACTAAGGTGCCAGTGGAGAGTGAGTGTGTGTGTATGTGTGGTCTACATGTTAAATACAAGTAAATGGCTGGGAATCTTAAAGATGGCTTGTATCTGCATAGAAGATTCACTTTTATATATTAACTTCTCTCATGTATCTAAAATCTAAGACATTGTGTTGCTGTTTACAAACAATAATTCACAAGCTGCTCCTCACCTTGTGTAATGGGCCGTATTGACAGGCTTTCTTAACAGGGACATCCATTTCATGTAAAGAGAAATAAAGAGATTAGATTGAATTCTGTTTCACTGCCAAATGTGCTGCTCAGTTGAACTCCTCGAAGAACTGACAGTTTCATCCACTTGATTGAAATGATTCATCTCTTGCTCATCGTTTCTCCCTCCCTGTTCTCGCATGTTCCCATTCCTTCACAGAGTGCTGGGCCATTGCATTGCTCTAGAAGGCTCCTGGGGGAGCTAGGCTAAGACAGCCAGACTCTCTGCTCTACCAGACTGGGGTGAAATCCGCTAATCGGCTTTTGTGGCCAAACGTGATAAAGCTGCGGCCAGGATCAGGCCAATTTACAGTGCGCCAGATCTGCCTGTCCCGTGTGAGCTGCAGATCCACAGAGCAGCAGCATCGCATAGCCTCGTCCTCTCAGAGAGGATTTCATAACTACCAGGCCTGGATTGGCAAAATCTCATGCAATAACCCCATTGTGATGAGCCTGCCTCACTCATTTCTACAGCTGGTGGCTCAGTGGAAGCAGGGAGCTGAGATGGCGCTCTCCATACACTCTCTCAGTGTGGGGTCCCTCTGTCAGATCCGCACATCACATGAGCCAACTGTTTGTCACAACACATCTGTGCAGATGGTGGCTGGTCAACATACACAGACTGAGGAGTGGAGAAGATATACTAATTACTGTGTACATAATAAAGATTTCTATAAGACATAACCTCCATTCCAGCACCACTCTGTATACGCATGATGTGTAAAAATTAAGAATCATTTCAACAATTACAACTTGTGCTTTGATAATCAAATCACAAAGGAAGGATCAAGTTAAATGTCTGTTTACTCCTAGTGGAGGTGAAAACCTTAAGAATGATTCCTTCTATCTGCCATTAGTTTAAGCCTCATGTTATCAGTCTGTCTGCAAGGACATCTGTGAGACGCTTAGAGCTTAAACACTGGGTTTGCATGTATAGTAAACAGTGAATGCTGGACACGATAGACGTGGCCTCGACACCAAGATGATTAACACGGCCTTCGCTCTGAGGCTCAAAATTGATTCTCTACAAACACTTCATTATCATGTTCAACACCTGATTTCTTTTAATACTTTCAGGCCAGACAGGATCCTTATCAAAGGCAATATGTACCTGAGATGCCTCAGTTACTCAGGGCAACATGTTATGTAACGCTTGGAGAGAACAATCCAATACAGGAATGCATCCCATGTTTTAATTAACAAGAAGAACCGCTTGGTAACAGAAACTCCAGCAGCAGCAGTTCATAAAAAGCATACAAAAAACAGAGTCAGGATAACAGATTGGTTTATAAGACCTCTGGGAATAGCAGGAGAGGGTGTAGATCAACAAGGAAGAGAAGCGTTTTATTTGGCTCTTAGACTGAATAATAGCTGCAGAATTCTTTAAATCTAGACTGGTTTAGGACCATAATTAATCACAGGTTTTATTGTAAGTCTTAAATCAAGAGGGACAATTCTGGGCTGAAGTCATTATTACAATATTGCTATCATTATTGTTGAACAGTTCATATTTCCCCCTAAGCCTTTTGGTAGAGTGCAATTAACTACTTAGCTGGAGTGCACATTGAAGCATTCCACCTGAGGTGGTGAGTTTAGAGAAAGGGCAGTGCAAATTTAATGCGGAGGTGCCTGCTCTGACTTAGATAAGGAAATGCTTCAACAAATAGCCTTGATGGCAATAAACCTGCAACACCAACATAATTATAAATGTGTTATTATTTGTATATGAATGTATATGATGCCCTTGGCTTCTGTAAAGTCATTCATTCAAGTGTTTTGAGCTTATCATAAAAAGGCTATACTGTATGTCTCGGGTGCAATAAAATAACAATGGATGAGCATCTTGCACTTGAATAAACATGCCTCTACAATGAGTTTCAAGAAGTTCTTCTTAAATACTATTCAAAAAAATACGTACATCCATACAAACATGCATAAATAAATAAGCAAATGGGAGTTAGAGAAAAAGGCGGTTGTACAGTATGTGAACAGAAGGACACCACCATGGCTCTGACATGATTTTCACATACTGTGCCAGCTAAGCCACCATGCACAGATTTCTGTCTGGCCCAGGACTGCACAGACATGTGTAGAGGCAAGGACCCTGTGCCCTGTGGGCAATACGCTGTATGACCAGCCTGAACACTCACATCCAAAAGGCAAGGAGTACTGTCCTCTCTTTGGACTACAGGGAAAATAGGACCATTGATTTTTCACTTTGAAACTGGCCGTGATATGATGTATTTGTTTTTCCTTACAATATGGCAAAAAGCCAGTCAGACTGCATGATTTAGAGCTGAATTTTTAATGAGTAATTAACCTGTGGTTCAGTAGCATATTATCTTTGACATAACTAGTTTATTTTGACTGTTCATCCCCATCGGTTTGCTTTCTGCATGGATTGTGGTGTAACAGATACATGGAGAGGGTAAAGAAAATATCTGAAATGGTCTGACACTTCATATGACACGGCAGAAACAGAAATTTTAGAATGTTCACAATTCTGAGTAAAGTGCAAAATAAAACAGTTGAAGATTATTGGTCTGTTTCAAAGCGTTTCAGCAGCTTTGTTCAGGTCTTGCAGCCATTTGACAATAGTGATAACAAAATATAATATCAATGTGACCATCACAACTGGGCAAAATAATAAAAACAACAACAATAGCAGCAGCAGCAGCAATACTGTTTTGGTCTTGTGTACCTACAATCCCAAAATACAGTGTTTCCTGGATGCTTAAGGATTATCTCTGCAGAATCTGTGCTAAGTATAGCTATAATATTTGATAAAGGATATGCCAAGTAGTTACTATTTTTCCATTTTGGTCTTGCAGACAATGATATTATTTTGTTTTTGCTTTATTTTCCTTCCTACTTAAACAATTGATTGAAACATTTCCGTCTGTTTCCTGTTTTCCTCCTCATAACTAAGACATCTCTCTCTTAATCTCTTTGCCATGCATCTCTTCTGCCCTCCCTCACTGATGATGCCTCTGTCTCTTTCAGTCTCCTTGCTTCATGCCCTCCTGTTTCTGCCTCCCATTCACACAGACATTGTGGGTCCAGGCTCAGGGGTGTCCTTTCTGTCATTGGCAGTGATGACCTCCACGTTCCCCCTTGGCAAAGGGTCAATTATTCACTGCACAGGAACCACACCTGTGTCCCTCGTGAATCTCCCCGACAACCAGCCGCCAGAAAAAAATGAGTCTATTACCATGGTGGTGCCAGGTGATGGATTTCGTGTTCACCAGTGGAGTGCAGGTAAAACCTGGGGAAGCCACTGAAGGTGACCTTCACAGCTAAGGCATCTTTACCAGTCGTGCGTGCAAACATACAGACTCCCATGAGGAAGAATCAAAGGAGGGAGGAAAGCATCGGTTTCCGTGTCAGACTTGTTTGTTTGTTTGGTGCTATATTGTCGTCTATGCTGTAAACCTGAATGACCTTGAGCTGTGAATTCTTCCATAAGACATTCCCCAGTGGGCTATCATAGCTGCACGCTGTCTATTAGCCCACTGAAAACATACTTCATTGGCCTTTTATATGATCCCTGCTTGCTCTTTGGCATCTGATACTCAGACAGGCATGCTGCATGTTGCAGTGCAAAACTACTGGATGAAAAAAAAATACATGCATCAATAAATCTCACTATTTCTGGTCTGTATGTATGAACGTTGCCTACCTTTTTGAGTCATTTTGTGATTCAAAGGTGAAGCATGATACAAGCAATTGCAGCTAAATGAAAACCTTGCAACAATTAGAATAAAGTCTTACAGTACCATTCATACTATTATAAAAAATTACTATATTCATAAAAGTCTATTGTGAACTGTTGAAATATATTTTAAAGTTGAGGTCTGCTAGCAGTGAAGTACCACCTTTCACACCACATTCCCCATACCCACTAGTGAGGTGGCATCTGCAGTGCTCAAGGCAGGATGGCAGCCATGCAGGATAGCACAAAACCAAGCTGTTAGGCCTGCTGTCTGCTAATCCATTCCAGTGTGCCTGCACAGTCGGCAAAGCCCCATGCAAGCAACACTTCAGGTCAACAGATATGGTCAATACATGTGGTCAGAACATGTGGTCAAGACAACAGTGCTATTGGACTGTGGCTAACAGAGTTTCTTTGATAGGCTGTTTGGGCTGGAGCAGTGCTGTAAATAGTGTGTGTGTGTAGGAGTGTTTGCCTGCCTATGGCCACATGTGTTTGCATATATGTTTGGGTCTGTATATCCTTTTGTCTGTCTGCATTGATGCATGTTCAAACAGAGCACCCACGCATGTTGCCAGGAGACTTGGCTGCATGCACGGGAGACAGGTGAGACATCTACCAGGGAACAGGCAGGTTTTTGGAACAGGCTAACCTCGCTGTAACTTTGGACCGTTGATGTGGCTGTCTTGATACCAGTGTGTCAGCTGTCCTCAGCATGCAGAGGCAGTGGAGTGTACAGCTCCAGTCTGCTGCTCCTCGGCCTCTCTTGTTCCCAGTCACTCCCAGGCCCGCAGCACCGGCCAGACAGAGCACAAGCCAGGAGAAGAGCGCCGCATGACCCAACCTTCGTCACCCTATTCTTGCTTTTGTTCAAAAACTAGACCTGTTCTTGTTTTTGCTCAAAAACTAGGCTATTTAGTTGGCATCACTCTATCTCGAAACAATCTGTAAAAATATTTCTAGGGTTAGGAATAGAAAATATTTTGAACAGTCTGGTCTCAGAATACAGTTCTTCCTGTGAAGTGGTCAGTTTGGAGGTTGCTATGAAAATGAAAAATACTGAGGGTTAAGAAACTCAACTGTGAAACATTTATAGTATGCTTAGTGCTTTATGGGAGGTTTTATTGCCCATCTGCCATAGGCACAGTTGTAAATGCTTAAATGTACTGATAAATGAAACACTTATTGAAATATAATTAATTGTACAATTCACACAATTTAATTATTTTGTCATTTTTTGCATGCAACCTTTTATTAAAGATAAAACATTGTGATTCCCCAAAATGTGTCCAAGCACATCAGATAATCTGCCTCACACACACACACCCTGACAAAGCCACATACACGACAAGCTTACAAATGCACTCGTACACACTTAACACAAACTCTTCATCCTCTAATCTTGTCATAGTTAATGATGTCTAATTTGAGTGCATGACCTGTGACTGATGGATGTGTCCATTAATGAGACAATAAGCATACCAATCTCCCTGCCATCAATCAGAAAGACCAAGGTCAGGTGGTCTGGTCTGGCTACAGGAAAACTGACACAGTACAGTGGCAGAATAGGTCAATGCCCTGATGTAAAGTCACTATAATGGTCTTTTTAATATTCATATAATAGATAGATAGATAGATAGATAGATAGATAGATAGATAGATAGATAGATAGATAATAATAATAATAATAATAATAATAATAATAATAACAACAACAACCATAAATGGTTAATGCAGATAATATTCAAACATAATATTGCTACAGTGCCCAGTTCCTAATAGTGGC